>PNEQ01124754.1:0-52074 GCA_003012365.1 Medauroidea extradentata
GAAGTCTGTGTGTGAACATGTTAAAAAAATTGAAGAAGGATATGGAGTACATGAAGGGGCTATTGATATCGCTGTCGACCAAGTTATAATCAACTTAGGTGGAGTAACCGACACTTCAAGTGACACCTATGACACCGATACTGGCAGTTCATGTGACGACGTAGACGGCAGGAGTATCGCTGGAAGTGATGGTGTATTGACTGGAGTTGAAGAGTTACAGTAGGTAAGTTGGCTGCCACAGTCATACATATGTTTTTTGAATGGTGTTTACGACATGCAGCTGGCCTCCGTCATTCCCCCTCTTAGCAGTTGGGAGGGGAAATGTGGGGCGGGTTGCTGCGCAGAACGTACCACTTTACGCCTGCTACGCATCTCGCTGAAGACCTTTCCTAGCGTGCGGGCACTGTACTGCTTTACCTCACTCGTCCTACACTTACCGTGATGGCCGCTAAAGTATTAGAAATTGCAACTTAATATGCTTCGAACTTCTTGGTTCTCGTCAGATAGATTACAGAAGTCAGTCCAACGATATATTCACAGACTTCAGTGGAAGAGGGTTTTACCGAGTAAGGTACAAACATAAACGTACTAAACGAACTGTATAGTTTTCATCTTAAAGAATAAAAGCTTCCTGTACGTTTCGAAAATATTTTCGATTAAGACGTTCTATTTTGTCACATTTGAAGGCCTGGTTTTATATTCGTTTTAAGTGCATACCCACACACTATGTTTAAATATTTGTGTCGTTCTTTATGCGTTGAACTGAGGTTAATTCTAATACAGGTGGGAAAGATCACGGTAAAAGGTTTGGCACAGGATAAATTTCTGCCGCTTGAGCGCTGATATTGGTAATAGGTGTAGATGGACCATTCACAGAATTTTACTGAATTTTAAGTTATATGAAGTTGATAATTTTAGAGACAAAATGAGCGAGTATTTCATTTTAAAACTAACTTGAATGACTTCTGTCTTTAACAAAATACACTATAAAACCATATCTGACAGCTTGAGCGATTTGGCGAGAATTCCGATTGTGTTGCCACGTCAAACCACCAGAGAACAGCACCATACACCATTGAATATATATATATATATATATATATATATATATATATATATATATATATATATATATTCAATGCGTACACTTAATTTATTTCATATGTACGCTGCCAACATAAAAAAATTTGTAAAAAATTTCTCTCTGGAGAACATATTTTCGTTGTTTGGAGGAAATAAAAAAATAGCCGTACGATAAATACGTAAAAAATCAAACAACGCATGTTAATATAATGAAATACAATAATTATACCGAAATAATATCAAATATGTGTTAGTTTACGTCACCCCGCTAGGTTATTTTTCACAAGCTTTTTTTCAGTATTTGCAGCATAGCGCTGTCCGGTATTAATAAGACTTTAGGGTATTTGCTTTAACACACCTAGCTAAATGTAACTGTACTATGGTTCCGTATTTTATTAAGTACTTTAGCGATTGAGGTACAACTAGCAGCATAATTTTTCCCTGTGCCAAACTCTCCCACAAGAAATACATTTTCTTTTAAACCTGTAATAGAATTAACCTAATTTGAAATAATTCAGGGAAAACCAGAAGTTCTGATGACGGAACACAAATACTCTACATATTTTTTTATTGTGAACCGTAAGATAGCCGAGAAATTTTCTTACATCAAAATAACACGTTACATACTCGAAAAAAAAAAACACTCAGTACAAGCAAAGCACGGCGACTCAGAAGCCCTTGACGGCGATTGGCTGATGCCATGTTATAGTAATTTTATGTGCAGCTCTATCGGGAATAAACTTTCCGGCCGCAGACGTGTTGGTCAATACATGGGTACAGTGTTTGGTGGAGGAGTTGGGGGTAAATGTTTGTTGGTCGGTACAGGGCACGGAAGGGGCGCGGAGTGAGTAGGTATAACCTAGTGATCGTACGAGGATTGGCAAGAGGATGGGGACGGATGGGTTGAATCGACTGTATGGGGGTGGAAGTTCGCCTGCCCACGCGATGGTCGGCAACCCGTGAACGACCAGTTAATTGGGAAAACTGTGTTGTTCCCGCAGTTAAATATACAGGCGATCGCGTTCGCACTTCCCTGCCGGGCACAGTTTTATAATTAGGACGGTCTGCGTTCTCCGCGGGAAACAAGCCCACAACATTAAAAATTTCTGCCGCCGAGAACGCCTGGGGGTTGACCCGTCGAGAGAAATGCCGGTTTTCTCCTATGGCCGCTTTTCCTCCCTGATACCCACACATATTTCCTTTCCCAAGTGTTATTTGCATCTCTTTTCGGAGGCACACAAAATTGTCCACCTGCCCGCAGTTGTTCTTGTCTGTCTAAATTAGGCTATGTAAATGCGTAAACACTAAGGCTGAATCTTGCTCAGTCACCAATTGCCGAATCGTCTTTATGTGCAGGATCCTCAACTGGTCTGCAGTTTCTCTGTCGAGGGTTCGAATGTACTAGAAAACTGTTCTTTGTTGAGTAGTAATAAAAATATAAGCAAGCTGATAAGACGATATTACATCTTTTGTTTGTAAAGTTTGACAGCTACCGACTTAAAACACACCTGCTTTAAGTTTGATAATACCTCACTCTTTTGTTTTTTATGAAATAGTGTTAGTTTTTTAGCACTTACTTGGGGGTACATTTTTCGTACACAAAAAAAAATTGCTCAGCCAGTTTTTGCTTAGTGGCATTTCAAAGTCAAAACTTACATGTTTTTGTTTATACACCCCCTGAAAACCAATCTACATAATTAAAAGAAATAATTCACGGTGAATGTACGTGTCACAGACTTAGGCTTTAAGTATATGAAAACCCAGCACAAATTATTTTCGTATTTTAAAAAATTTCTGGAAGTAGCAAAAAAAAATTCGAAGTTTCAGAAATCGTTAATATGTATTACAGTACATTTTGAATGGATTTTTGTGTACTTAATGCCCTAGCCTGTGACATGTACTGTTACTGTAAATTATTTTCTTTCAATATGTTAATTGGTGTTCGGGGGATGTATGAAGTAAAAACATGCAAATATTGATTGTGAAATGCCGTTATGGTAAAACTGGATGCACAATTATTTTTTTGTAAGAGGAAAGTACGTTTCCAAATAACGTCAACAAAACTGACATTATTTCATACAAATATAAAATTGTTTTTTTTTTTCCCTCTGAAAAACCATTAATCTGGTCACTCTACTAGCTGTTTTTAGGTCCAAAAGTTAATCGTTGTCGGCGGTGGAATGAAATACTGACTGGCATTTAAGCTCATGAAACAGTTTTTGAGTGATTATATGGATTGGTGACTTTCCAAAATAATTTATTGTGTGATAAAGGTGTATTAATGTTAGAACAATAATTAACTAATATTACTAATTAGTCTACTTTTCTCAATGTGGATGCCAACTAGTACATACGAGAAAAATCTGTCCTGTGTGTCTGTAAATATTAAATATCTTATTTAATTATGCAATGCTATCTCTAACACGGTGGTCCTAAAAATAAAGTGACTACAATTAAATTCGGTTCCAATCGACTGTAGTCTGGTCTCGAAATATTAATATACTGTCACAAGAGAAGTTAATGTATCAGCAAATGTTTAATTATGTTGTACGCATTTCCTCAAAATGTTTTAAGGCTGCTAGTTTTAAAATAATTAAACATAAACAAAATGTTTACCCGCTACCGTTACACAGCATTAAGAAAGACCATTTTTTTAATAATGCTATGTACGTTGTTATAAGAATTACGTACGTTTGTCACTACGGTGATTGCTGCTATTGCAACACCAGGGTGAAAACATTTAAAGTCGACAATAATTAATGGGTTAAAGTTTACCAAATTTGCTCTGAAAACAAGCTAGTAAAGTAGTTCATATAAGGAAAGAAATGTTATTAATAAGTTCATTTCATAAATAGTCGACTAAGAGTTTTTTTTTTTTTTTTTTTTTAAGTTTCCTGACAATGTTGGTGTTACGAATAATAAGAAATATTTATGGATTGGTGCGGTTGCCTTGCTGACGCAAAGATTTTCTAAAAAAAAAATGTTTTTGATTTATTTTATTAGCTTGGTATTTCTTATCGAAGTGATGCGGCCGTTGTTGCACCTTTCCGAACGAATTTCTACGGTTGTAAAGGTTTATTTATGTCAGTGTTTCGTCGTCATGAAGTTGATGGAGAGCAAACCTACTACTGCGTGAAGTGAGAATATCCACGTGCAGCGTGTTACATGTCTCATTTCTAACAGGGGCGACACTAAGCCCTAACCTGCGCCGAAGGGATGTCGTCGAAACCGGCAGGACTGTCGCGCGGTAGTCCTGCTACACGGGTGAGCATGAGTGACATTCCTTTCGCGGCGTGATCCCTCCGACCGCCATCCATCAGGTCAGAGGTCAGCGGGGCGACAGGTTGCTTGATACCCGTGAGAGGAGAACTGTTGATATATGGGTACCTCTCCCTTCCCCTTCCCTTCCTGACCCATCGGGCATTTCTCAGGACCTTCTACTTCCGCCGACACGTGTATCCGTCTTCCTCGCCGCGAACAAACACGAGGAACCTATTTGCCAAGGCAAAGGAACACGTTCTGGAAGGAATGGCTACGGAAGGAGGAGGGGGGGGTCCCTCTTTCATCGGTACAGCCAACCAATTTCATGCGATCCTTCAACTGCCATTAGTTAAATATAAAGTCGCAATTCCCAGACTGCATGTAAGCTTGCGGCGTACATGAAATTTACTTGATTTTGGCTTGCCACTAAAAGCCCTATTTTGTAAGTTTGATTCAAGCTTGAGACAAGTCTATTTTTTTAGTTGTATCCTGCCTGCTGCAAGCTTGCAGTAACCTTGCATCAAGCTTTCCTAGCAAGCTCGCTTGTCGTGTGAAGACTAATTTAATTGATTCAAGCTTATTGATTGACATGACAAGCGGGCAGACTTGTCTTCGCAATCTTGATTCATGTTTGAGTCTTGTAAAGGAGTGATTTCGCGAAACCGTCTTACAGTCTTATTGAAAATTGTAGTTAGAATATAGAAACTATTTTTAAATTAGTATGGTTTTTGCTACTTACGTTATTAAAGCATTTCTATTAATTTTTAAAAATATTTCTGAACTGCAGGTAAGAAACTGTTCTCTAAACACGATACAATTTTACGAAATCTGTTTCATTTTGTGTTTTATGGTAGTTCTCTCAACCGCTTGGGTGGCTGAAAATTTTACTCAATTTCAGATTAATTTAACAATTTTTATAATGTAATTTCATATAAATAAATGTTGGGGTACGATGATGACTACATTACAGACGGTTTTTCATTAATATGTCTTGTAATATAGGAGAGTTAATTTATAAAATGTAATCTATTGGCAATTATATATGCCAAGTTAATAAAAGGATGCAATAAAAATGTCCAAAAGGCAGTATTTTGTTGTATGACGTATAGATGAAATAAGGAATAAAAGTTACTGCAATAATAATTCATTAAATCAGTCCAATAGAGCACTAGAGCACCACTGAAAGTAAAGTATGTGGGTACCGTACTTCTGTTAAAATAGGGACTATAGTTCTGTTAGGTTGTCAGTAGTAAACTCGATTGTTCCTACAACAATCAGTTCTGTAGAAGTAGAAATTGGTTCTGTATAATAATTGAAAACAATTCAAGCATTCCAGGTTGTACCAACAGTCAAACAAAGTTGTTGTACGTATTCAAACAAAAGTGAAGTAACTACCTAAAACAGTACTTTTCCTTCAGTGGGATGTTCTATAGGACATAACGCCGAGTTATTTCATGAAAATTTTCGTCTAATTCTTTTTTTATACGTACTTCCGTTTCCACTTATTTGTTAATTCTCAAAACGCTTACAGTACGTATGTTTCCTTACGAGAACAAATTAAAAAAATTTTAAATCTGTATATATTAAAAACTTTTTTATTGTAATTTCGTTGCTGACTTAACATATCTTGTCTGTGTTGCATTTACCAAATTCGTTTTTTATCTCTTGAAGTAAAATCAAAACTGCACTGCGCATGGTTACCTTTCGCCCGTGCTTTTCCTAAAGGTCTTTCTCAAAACTGCATTGCTCTCAGTTGCAATAATCGTTGCTTTATTTTTCATAACAGCTCTTCGTGAAATGATCAAGGAAAACATTATTAGAAAAATTACGATGATCCTGTCATGGCAGACTTAGGTATGCAGTACAATATTATTACTCTTTCATCCTTTCAGTCGAATGTAAATTATAGGTTCCTTTGTTGCAGCGTAGAAGTATTACGATTATAGCGGGAAGTCGCGAACTAATTTGAATAAAACCTTACAATTATATTGCCATTACAGTGGCGCACAGCTTAAAATGCGTCCTCTGGAACGCTATGGGACGGTAACGTGTACGGAGCAAAACGCAAGTCTAGTTATGGTGCGTTTTTGTGTTACGCAAACCACCAATGAGCTGCTGATGTCTGCTTGAGTATGTAGGTATGTGAAGTATGAACTTCATTTCAGAGGACCGTCATATTTTAGGGTCTAAATTAATGACGTGTAACGTACTTAAGTTGGTTTAATGCATTCCTTGTTTGCTAATGCATTACTTACGTAGTTGACAGTCAGTGAGCATGACTTAAAACCGTTCACGTAAAAGAGCTGCAGCAAAATACCACAAATCAAATAAGTAACAAGGAGGTCACATCGAATTGGCCACGGAGCCTAGTTCTAAGCATTTCCGGCCGTAATTCACATAGCATGTAAGCTAACAGCAACCTTCGCACTTTACATGATTTCCATTCGCTTTGAAAGCCGTTCAAATTATTTCTGACTCAATATCGCTTCAAAGGATTTAAGATATTCTGGCAATCTCTGGTCACGTCTTTCTTGAGGCATATTTAAAAATCAGGATTGATTGACACGACTTTTTTCGTCAGGTAAACTAGGTACCAAGGCTTACATCATGCTAATTCAATGAATACCATATATTTTTTTTATTCAAGATAGCGGCTTTGGAATGCCAAATTTTCAATAAGCTTGTAGCAATCTGTTTAGAAATTTGAGAAAAAATCCAGTTTTGCGGCACGTGGAAAATTTTTGTGCCGAGCTCGAGTCAGCTAACTGAAAAAAAAAATTGTTATTAATTCACCCCTTTTCCGTTTCCGAATTTCACACAAATTAATCTGAACCTCGTATTCGATAGTAGGCGGTAGGAATGTTACGTACCAAAATACATACGTTGAGAATGAGGTTTATTCACGGGGCACTCCCGTTCCCTCTCCGATTTCATTCCATCACTGCTGTACCCAACCTGAACTCTTCTATGACTCCTAGCTTGCCGGATTTTTCCGGTTGGCAACAGCCTTCATTATTTAGATCGTGCGCCAATTTTCTCATGACCTGAATTACTTCTCTTAACTCCCCGAGCACAATTCACCAAACGGAAAACATGAAGCATGTATAAAGTTATAAAACCATTAATTTTTGACAGATTCACTGAAAAGTGTAATGTTTGCGTTAAGCAATAACTTCATAAGAAACAGTAAGTGTAAGGTAGAAGAGGAGACTAGTGAAATGAACAAATTTAAGTTTCTTTTCCCACATGTAATTCGGCCTTCGACAGTAATTTGGTATTTATCTCATTATGTCGATAAGCATTTTGATTATTATAAAGGAATTCATAGAGAAATTCGTCAAATACCGTAATTTACTAAACTCAAATAACTCATAAAATCACAGCATTTCTATATTCCCTCTTTTATGAGATTTCAAAATAATCGTTGCAATGGGAGTTTACAGTTCGAATTTATTGGTTTGTGGACGTTCGCCATTGATTATGTTTTGCTGACCATCCATGCTATATAAACCCCAATTTTCTAGCGAACTACATTCGCTTCTCGGTGTTCCGACCAGCTGTGTCTCAGCCTGAAGACGGGGATAGTTCGCAATCCCCGAAACGTTGCATTTTTTGTTGGATCAGCAAAACATGAGCAATGTCGTACGTCCACAAACCAAGTAATTCTCCCTCTTTTATCCTTTTCTTAACATTAGACAATAGAATCCAAAAATATGCATATTTTTTTTTTAAAAATCTATCGATAATCATTAATAATGATAAATTGCACTAAACGATTACTTGTTTCCCAAAATATAACGACAAATATTACGTAACACTAAACAAAAATCAGTTGCGAGAAGCAACTATACTTGAAGTTACCTTTGATCCAAATATGATGACATTATTAACTTACATACTACTAATAGTCTCATTTCTACAATTCCGATACCCCCAGTAATCACACATTCCAAATTCAATTAAAATTGTGACAAACGAAAAACTCTGATAACAAGTCTAGGCCTAACATTCGCAAGTATCTGGAACTCTCAATAATTACCAGAGAACACAATTAAAAACCAAAAATAAAATACCCAAACGTTAAGCGTCAGGGCATTAAAAAAAAGTCAATTGAAAATCTGTGTACAAAATTTAGATTTTAAGCAGGTGGCCGTTCAGGTATTTCTTGTAAAAGTATAACCATAATAATTTTTTACAATAATTCGGGCTTCTTCTTGCCTGGGACCTGAAGTTACATTCGCTTTGTCACTCCCCTCTTTTTTTACAGTCCAAAATTCTTATGTATACATATACATACAAACAATTTAAGAGATTTAAGCTATTACATCGTCAACTTAACCAAACATTAATTAGTTATGGCGTGCACAAAGGATTCAATGCCAATTAATTTCATAAACACATAAAAAATCTAATTGTTACTTTATAAATAGTTCTAACTACGAAGTATCCTTTGTTGCTCATTATTTTGTCTGAATGTTATGAATATTATATCTCCTATTATTTGAACGATTAATTTCAATATTTCATTGAAAATTAATCTAATTAAATAACCTCATATATTCATTTTAACATACTGATAAAAGAGTTTAAATTTGGTTATTTATTCATAATTTTACTGGCGGATGGGCGGGGGAATTAAACACTTAAAACATGGAATTAATGATTTTATTTTGGAGGGGATGGTCTATGAGCAGTGAGAGGTGGGGAGCGCATGGCTCATTCATCGAATTATATGCATCAACCTTTAAAGCAGCTTTTCACGTAATTTAGGGGGTGGCTGAGGCCAGCGTTTACATATTAATACTGGAACCATGTAAAAGTTCAGTGTTAAGATTGGGTGTTGCAGTAAAATTATAAGCAATTTTTCTGTTGCTTTACTCTAACTGGTTAAATATTACAGGATACCTACTACAATATTTAACTACTTGATAAAGGTTAGAGGGGAGCGATTGAATACGTATTTAACTAAGAGAGACAACCTACCTCTATTTTCATAGTTTCCGCTGCATTTCTGTCATCAGTGGTGATGGAGAGAATCTCCGTGAACTTGTCCTTCGCAGCTACACGCTTATTTGCGTTTTCCCAGCCGATGACCACCTCTAGCTTCGTCTGCCAGACGAGGCTCTTGTTATTCATAACAAGAGATAAAAAATGTATATTTATAATTCTGAAGCATAAATTGTGAGGTGAGATCAGTTGCACTCGTGTTTCTGAACCCTGTGTGTATCTGCCTGATGACGGGAACAGATTCCAGTTCCCGAAACGTCGTTCAACTGTCTGTCTGGAAAACTACTGTGTTTTGTTTCATATATTCATTGTTTCCCTTGTTTTTCTATTCGTGTGTGATATATACTGTGTTTTTTTTTTCGCCTCATCGTTGTGTCGCATGTTTCTTTAAGTTAGTTTATGATATAATACTGGTTTTGTTTCGCTTCATTGGTGTATCGTATTTTTATTTTTAGTTCGTTGGTAATACATTTTTCTGTTTGTCCCTTTGCCAACGCAGATCTCAAACTTCGGTTGTATGCCTTGGTAGTATCTTGGGTTTTTCTTTTTCTATTGATTTTTGACTTTATTTTTATTTTCTTATCTGTTTGTCCTTGTTTTTTTATTTGACTCGATATAATTTATGGAATTTTACGTTGCATATGTGTCCTATTGACTGAAGCATACTCTGCTTATTTATGTATTTCTATTATCTTTAGTTTTCTTTGACAGATATCTATATCGGATGTCCAAGAAACTAAATCCTGTCGGAAGGTAAAAGGTTTTACGGCCATTTGACAAAAATGACTTAAGAGACGATGATGGTGAAGCGAAGTAAGGGGACAACACAACTTTCATGCCCGAGGCGGGATTTGATCCCAGCACCTCTCGTACCGTATGCCGGCGCCTATCCGACTACGCTAAGGAGGTCTGCAAATTATAACAGAAAATGGGAATGAAAACTGATACGGAATCGGGCATCGTGTGAGGCCAGCTTAACAACCTTTGCATTCGTCGGGAGGGATTTCGGAAAACTAAGGGCAACGATCTTCAGGCTGTTCAGATCAGTACGTGAACAGTGTCCTTCCAGTGTTTCACAACTGCATTGTCTATTTCAGTTACTTTGGAAGTGATACGTATATACAGGCTGGAGCTGAATTCGACCGACAAACCGCGGAGATTATTTCTCAGTAAATTTTAAGCGCAAAATATGCTGAAAACATTGTGTTTAAATTAACATTTACAATGAAATAAGTCAGAAGTTTGAAATTTGAAATGATATTTTCACAAAATATGTGAAAATAAATAACTTGGAAACACGATAATCTGAACATGGCTTTAAGAGGTTAGGCTGTTCTTATCCAAAGAAAATTCTGGTAAAGACCTTGTAGCATCAGGAAATTCGAGCATCTGATGACGGTCAATTGAACTGTGTATCTCATGTAACAAAAATAATCCTTTTGTAGCAATTATCTAGAACCTTTCGTTTTCGTTAAAAATGCGGTAAAGTATTATGTGAACTGTTACAGAGCCTACAACGTAGGCAATACTGCGTACGCGTGTGTTCGTTGTTCTCAGCGCACATACGACGGTAGATATTCACTGTAAACAACGTGTACCCTATGATAAATCAGCTCACCACGCCGAGCCCTTAAGTGCATTTTGAACGAAAACTATAGGTCCTAGACAGTTGCAACAGAATGATCATTTTTCTTACATAAGTCACACAGAGCAATACACCTTCACCAAATGTTATAACTTCCTGATTCAACAAAACTTGTACGTAAGTAAAGGGTGACCACCCCTCTTATTTTCACAAGGGTGAAAGGTCTTTACCAGACGTTTCTTTGGATTAGAAGAGTCTAACAAATTAAAGCCACGTTCAGAGTATGATCCTTCCCAGTTATTTATGTTCACATATTTTGTGAAAATAACGTTTCAAAATTCGAACCTCAAAGGCATATTTCATCGTTAATAATAATTTTGGACGCAGTGTTCTGCACTTTCTGTGCTTATTATTTACTGAGAAATCACCTCCCACGGTTTGTCGGTCGAATTCAGTCCCACACTGTATGTAATATGTACACGAATTTTTGGTAACATATATTATGTCACAAAATTATGTCACTAAGGATTAAAATTAACTTGAAAATTTGCAATAAGCATTTGTTCAGGAATAATCTTCCATATTGTCTACATACTGGCTTTCAGAATATTGCAGAGTTCAATAATTTATTACACATTTATGTACAGTACGAAAATAAACTTTTAATTTTAGTTGGACATAAAATAATAAAAACGGACAAAATTTGTTTAAACCTGCTATAAATTACTAATTACGTATTAAATTTCTAATAGTGATAAATATCCATGGCAACTTTTCAAAGTAATTGCTCACTGTTTGTGTGACGTTTTAAATTACAATGTGTTTCTTTTAACGCATGTCTTAACCTGAGAAAGAAATAAAAATTAAATGAAGTTTTTTATTCTTAATATTTCTTAAATTGATTGACACAAGGTTTAGAAAAACGTGCTATAATACAGCCATTTTTACATACAGCAATTTTTTAAAGATTGATATAAAAGGTGTTTAAATTCTGTATACATAACTTCATCGTGTCACGCGTGTGACACGGAAGTAAAAAATTATGTATAATTCAAGAGGCGAAATCATAACATAAACTAAGGGGTTGTAGCAATTAGAGAATTTTTCGTGCTTCCTATATGTTTGAAATAAATTTGAACTGCAACTTGTACAAAAATAAGCCTTCATCAGCCACTAAATTATTTACAGTTATACGCAAGTACAAGTGTCTTAATATTTTTAAGAAACAATGAGTCAAATGAGTCTTGACACATTTTGTCCAGCGTTTTGTTACAGCTTATTGAATTGCCATGATTTAGGCCTGACAGTTGACAAAACGTAGCCCAGAAACAATTGCGATCAATCGAAATGTCCATCCGTGATGCCAGAATCATTTGAAGTCGTTAATAGTAATATGGCCTACTATGTGTCAGGCCGGGCATTGGTACGCGCACGCGTGACCGCGATTTATGTCCTTTCTCCTGCCCCGACCACACTTACAGCCAAATACTCATCTCTCCCGTATGGAGATTTCTCACCAAAAGAGAGAGAGGGAGAGAGAGAGAGAGAGAGAGAGAGAGAGAGAGAGAGACGCTTACGTTAGCTACTACTAATATTCGACCATGGCTAGCGCGCTCCAAGACATGTACGGAAACTAGTTTTTTTTTTTTTTCCACTTGGCTCCTTTGGGCTTGACCCAGTTTATCTATGTACAGTAAGTGGTATAGGGAAGAATGATCTGGATGATTTTGCGCAGACTATAAACACAGTCATAGGCAACAGACTCTGCAAATATTGTTTCGCATTATGCTCGTGTGCGGAAGATATCTGCGAGAAGACGGTGATGAAGAACAGTGAGCTAGGAACGCATCTGTCAGCATGTGGCAACTGTGCTGCAGTGAGGTTTGTGAGACAAAAATTGTGCTGTACAGAAATCGCGTACGGTGCATTCATTAGTATTTTTTCGAATAGATAAAGAAGGATGTATTGGGATTGTGGAGATAAATTCATTTACTCAGGGAGACAGATTAAGAACGAGAAATTACACGCTTTAAGTGACTACAGTAATTGTTAAATAACAATTTGTGCTAAAGACTGATAGCTACCGACGTAGTTCGAAAACAGTCGTTTATGAAAAAACATGTCAATCACCTTGTTGTGTAATGTAAAAGTATTTGATACTGTAAATCTAATTTTTATTAACGGTAATTAGTGTAACATATTTCGTAGTACGTATTTATATTACATTTGTAAATGATTTGGTAAATTAAATTGTAATTATTTAATGTTGTATCTTTCCGTTAGAGTTCGAGTCTATTCCCGAAAAGATAAAAATTTGTATTAATATGGCTTATTGTACTACCATTGAAAAATTGTAATAAGATATGTCATATTTATGGTAATAAACACCAGTAGTTTTCCGCGTCATTTTCTTAAAAACAAATTTTATCGCTGCCTGTAATAGCAAAGACTTATTTTTTCGCTATGTGTCTTCTTAGGTATCAAAATGTTGTAGCATAGTCTAAAGAAAAAATACAATAGAACCTACAGCTCACCTTTGTTTTTAATGAGACAAATTATCAGGATAGAGACACCAATTAATAATTCATAACGAGTGCTCTGGGTTAGCAGATAGATTAACAGTGACTGGTGACTATAGACTTCAATGAGTTATGCGCTTGCATCGATCGCCCTGTTTGCTTCCGCTTTCTTGTCTTTCAAATGCGTAATATACGTCTACCTTAACTACTCTATGTACTATGTATAGTAATTAATGCCGTAATTGATATTGCTATTTTAGAATGTGTCTGATACTGCCTGACTACCCTACGAAAAGTTATCTCTAATCGACAAAGAGGTTTCACTAGATTGGCATTTCTTATGTTCGAGTACGGCCTGCGATTGCACTTACTTGCTGGGTTATTTATAAAACGGTGCTGAAGTCTCGCAAATTAACCAAGTTGAAAGATTTTATTGTAACGGATTTCTAATATTTTCCTTCGCAATTCATTGTTTAATGGGGCAACAAACTGAACAAAACCTTTAATTTTACTCGTGTGGGCATTAAAGCACTGCTTGTATCTCTCTAACTTTCTTTTTCTCTTTTTTTTCTCACGCTCCGGCCAGAGCGTTGTCTTCTCGCGCTGTCAGCGAGGTGCTCACAAGAAAATACTGGCCAGTAAATTTCGGAACCCAACCCCTTCCGCTTGGAGCGCGTGAGGGGTGGGTTTGAGGAAGGGTGAGGATCGAGGAGGGAGGGACAGGATGTTTGGTTGGTGTCGGAAGGGTGTTGGGTGGTGGGGCGCGGGAGGGAGACACGATTGGTGAGGGGAGGGGAGAGAGCAGCCCGGAACGAGGGGCTGTGAATGGCGCATTAGAGAGAATAATTGTTATCCCGTCTGCAGAGCCGGGGGCTCCGAGGAAATAATCGCCAAGAGATTCCCCTCGCAGTTTGTTCACACGCGCTACACTTGGAGATTCAGGAGTGGGGGAAGTGGTGTAGAAGTGAGCACCGCCTTACACCAGACTTTTCCTGCCGATTTTGGAGACGAGACTCCCATAGACAAACACTTGATTTTCTTTTAAAGTTTTGTGGCAATGGTGTAAAAAAAGCATAATAGTAAGATAATGGAGATTTTACGTTGCTAATCTTGTAACAGGAGAAAATAAAAAGCTTGGAAAATTACATGCAATTATTTAGACATTTACAACCATGTAAAAGCATGTAACATTTGTACTAAAATTACGAAAATAAATCAATTTCGTAATAAATTGTAGGAAATGATAATTTTAAAACATATTAAGTAAAGTAGATAACTCTCTGCAGGCAATATACCTCTGTCTTGATGAGGTCATCAAATATATAATAATTACACAATGTAATATACACCATATAATTAAAATGAAAAGTAGAAAGTAATAAAAACATGTTACACTTAAATAAATTGTATTCATTTTGTATGCTACACGTTCACTTAGTTGTTTTGATAGATATTTACAGTAAAGTAATTGCAGTAATTTTACATTTACGTTTCGCAAGTAGCCGGATTCATACATCGAACTATATAAAAATATGTTCCGTTTTATAAAGTAAAGTTTGGCTATTTAAGCTCTTAAATCTCATCCAGTTGGCATATCGGCGTATGCCCAACGAAATGGTTGCACTTTTGTTGTAATGATCTATTGCGATGGTTAAAAACGCAGTGATATCTGTAATTGGTGCTAGTTATTCCAAAAGAATTTGTGGTAGATGAACTGCTTTTTGTTTTGTTACCATAGACAAACGGCCATTCAAACAGTGAGTGAATAGATTTCAGGACATGATTGCTGTTCAAATCAACGCATGACTGCAGTTGTACAAAAGCACTTAATGATATGAGGTAGTGGACAACAATTAAACAGGCAGAAGAAAGCAGGAGTGCAATGAGCGTTGAGCGAAGAATTCGGAATGTGTGGTATCCTGCAGGAAGAGTAGTTTAAGCATGAATTTGAAAGCCTTGTATCATAGCTAACAAGACATATTTGATGATTACGTTTGTGTACGTCTGTAAGTATGTCTGTATATTTCTGGCGGTATAGTGACTTCGACTTAATTTATTCGTTCCTCTTTATAGACTCATTATTTTATAGGAGCCCCTATTTATGCTTTAGTTCATGTTAAATTGAGATAACTTTCAAAGCATAGATAATTTTGTATTTTACCTCTATTTGTTAATACAGACACATAATTGTGAGAAAGAAATACAAAGTAACGATTTCACCATACTTAAAAGATCCCGTGAGTGAAGAGGTTTTGGTCAGCGCTTAATATCGAGACCTTTAGAGCTGGTGAGGGGTTAAATGATGTGGCATAGATCAGCACCGGAATGAGTGGGCGGGAAAAACGGGTGATCCCCGAGAAAACCCGCAGACCAGCGGCATCGTCCAGCACGATTTCCACATGCGAAAATCCGGGGATCTAACCCGGATCGCTTTGGTGGGAGGCGAGGGGTTGACACCTCGGCCACCGCGGACCCGTTAAAAGAACCCGTATAAGGTAAAAGTAAATAAAGGTTTTACCGTAAAATGGGGCGAATTAGTGACGCAGTGACGCTGGTGTGTAAAGGGACAACATTTCACCGCAAAAGTTCCAGTACGCGGTACGAGGTTTTCCGATTTTTATTTTACCTTGGACTCGAAGGAACATCGCCAAGGTTAAAATACGTTTGAAGACGGAAGATGCCCCTCCATTCGACGCGAATCACTAGGAACGGCGAATAATTTGATATAGCAACATTTAGTATGCAGTGTGAAGTTTCTAGACATGCTGCAAGTTAAGGTCACAGGGTTGAATATTCAGGCCTAGGGGCAGTTGTAAATATCGTTATCAACTTGGAAGATGTTGTAGACGTGGAATATAACTGATCTCCCTATCTTCGGGTGGCTACGTTACAAAGTTGCAGTACCTCAGCTTGGCTCCACAAATGCGAAACATATCTCAATAGTTGTGATTCGATTTAAAATCTTATCACGTCCATCGGTATAGTATTTCCTGATTTGCTAGGCGAAACTGACTACCGTTAAATAAATGAATGCAAAAACAAACGTCTATATCAGAAAGTAATAATTTTCTTCAAGGAAATTGACGAGAAATGAGTTCCTTGGTGTTGGTTAAAGGTGTCGGTGATCTTTGTTGGTTATTGCCTAAAGTGATTTATTTATTAATTTCGTCTAACTGCGGCAGCAAAATGCTGTGAAAAATATTAATATTTTTCAGACGGATCTTTTATAAATAATTGATGAGATTTTGTCGTTATTCGTAGCAACGTTTGTGTTATGTATATTTAAATGCTTTGATGGATATGTTATGTTGGAAGCAATAATACACTAAACTTGATATTTGCATTCGGCAAATCAGTGCAAACATAATTTTAGACCTGAAAACGTTGGCTCTTTTCAGCGAAGACCTAAAGTCCTAGTTTTAGGACCATAGTCAAATTATTTTATTAATTTAAAACAGTTTTTGCGGAGGCTAAAACCACGCAAACAAGTAAATCACTCTTCAACACCTTGCACATGTAGGCAATAATTTTTCTGTCAGCCAACTATTTCCAACACTCACAACAGAAACGAACAACCGTTTTAGGCGTGTCATCGCTTTACATGAAATGTGTGCTGCCATGCAGTAAATAACTTTTGTTAAATAAGTTGCGATGGTGTTAACTTGTTAGACCTGGCGAAAATTAATTTCATAAACAACACGCTAGAAGTAATACTTGCTAGGCAATTATACATTGATGACGCTTAAACATTTTGTGTCATTCGAACGTACATAATCTGTAATTTAACAAAAAATATTTATGTTTTATATCTTCGAAGTTAATTGTCCCCTATAAAAAAAGCTTTATGGCCTTGGTAGAGATACACTAGGAACATGCAAAGGTAATCGGCCAGGAACTTTATTCACTAAACAACCTAGCATTCGATAGGAGAGGTTTTGAGAAACACTGGAAACCCGAAATCATGATGGTCGGAGCCGGGAATTGAATCCAGTCCCTTCCGAGTTCAAGTCGAATGTTTTACAATTGTTTGACCTTGGTCATTCAGTGCTCCTTCTCACTAGGCAATCGTTTCATCGCTCGGTAATTGCTTCTCTTCTCTCGGTTGTGTCTTTAACTCGCTCGGTACCAGCTCTACTTTTCTCAGTAATTGCTCATCCCTGGGTGATTTCTTCACTTCGCAGAGTCATTTCTCCGCCTCTCCCAGTCATTGCTTCCTCCCGCTCGATCGTAGGTCCACATTGCTCGGTTATTACTCCGCTTGAGTAGAGCATTGCTCCAGCTCGCTCGGCCATTGCTTCAATTGGCACAGTATTTGCTCCGCCTTGTTTGGTCGTTCTCCATTTCGCTCACAAATTTGTCAGCTAGGCCCAATTACTTTGAATGTGCGTATTTGCATGATAAATGTTTGTAGTTTAAAGTAGGATCGTCTAAATTATGTGTTCACTTTAATTTTTTCCTTTTGAATTCAATTATATGTACATATAAATAATAATAAGATGAGTGTGCACTTGGGATTTTGATTCGTTTTTTTATATAACATCTTAGGCATTGGAAAAAAAAAGTTAGTCAATAAACTTTGATAATATTAAATTCAAGGTATAAGCACACAGCAAATAAAAAATAAAGACATTGTGTTGGCATATTTAAGATGGATTGCATGTCTAAAGTAACTTTTTTTGCTGTGTATAACAGAATTACAAGAAAACAATATTCACTTCGTTTGTGATTTTTCAACCGCGAACTCCATATTAGAGCACGTTAGCAAATAACTGGTCTCGCCTACAGTAAAACAGACATAAATTATCCACTCGTACGATAAATAAAAAAATCGCAATTCTGAGTAGTCTTTTTGAGTGCACAATTAACTATGCCGTGTGCTGAGTTCTCAGGAAGAATTACACCGTGGGTGGAAAGTTCCTTGCGTTATCTGAGGGGTGAGAATGTGGAGGTTTGTTAAAGTTGAAACTTCCGCCATGGGGGCCGAGGTGTGTTGGTGAGGGGGCCCCAAGTTCTGTTACATCTCCGGACGATATTACTCCCCCAAGTGAAAGGGAAAGGGGTGTAGAAGGTGATATTTTACGCGGTGCCAGTACGACCTGTTACACTGAGCCCGGGTAAGTGCTGGCTTGGAGGATGAGATCGCGAAGGGAGATTGGGGTGAGTATAGGGAAGAGGGATTGGCTGAGAACTGCCGAAAAGGGGGAGGAGGGTTTGGGAGGTTTTGCCGAGTGGTATATAATAGGTAGGACGATAGCTGCAAGAGGTAGGGCCATGGGCTTGTCTGCTACTTCCATGTTTGGGCGAGGGGGCAGAGAAATAAAAGCCTGTATGACGTGGCATAGAGAAAACAAAAGTGTGATAAATGAGCAATAAAACCTAGTTAAGTTTAGCAAAATTATGGAGGGATGTTATATATGCGGTCATTTTGTTGAATTTAAATCTGAAAAGTTATCGAGTTTAACTTTATAGTTAGTTTAACTTTATAGTTAGTCAAATACAGATAGACCGTCCGCTATAGACAGACCCCGTCGGTAGTATGACACGCCCCTTAATAATGGCGTGTTTGTAAACTCATATCCTCGTCGGAATAGGGTATGCTTCTGTCGCATTAAGCCGTGTTTAATATTATCTTTCCTTGGCCGAGTTTGCCGACTGGTAAGCTATTCCATACAGCCTGCTTACCAAAGACCTCGATACGTTGAATTTGAACCAGGGCTACATTATTGTTAGAGATCCTAAAATTTCACAAATTCATATGAGAAGATACTAGATTTTAAATTTTTGTACATGTAAATTACTTGCGCGATCGGGTTACTGTCTATGAAACTCTTCCTTGAGGACTGTGAACCAGTAGCAGGCATGCATGAAAACACTCACAGACATCCTCTTTACCTTGTCATGTATACAACTCTCCACTCACTTGAGCAACAACCAATGTACAAGTAGCTGAGGACAGAGTTTACACAGGACTGTTGAGTCCAGCCAACTGGTCGTTGAAACCGCGAAATTTCCAGGTCTCTATTTATGGTCCATCTGCTTATCAATACAAAATAACTTATTAGTTTTTAAATAACGATAAATACCTCAAGGAGTAAAGGTGCCACAATTTTTTAATAATTTCGAAGATGTCATACACCAATCGCTAATACTACCTCTATACAAACACACAAACTAAAATAAAAAAAGCAATACTACACTATTTGAAGCGGTTGCAGATACATAGTGATTAAATCCGTGAATGACTGTGTGACAAATTTACTAGATACAAGAGTGTCAAAACCTCAGTTTTTTTAGAGGTTCCGCGGTGATAGAGGGGGTCAGACCTCTCGCCTCCCACCAAGGCGATCTGGGTTCGATTCCCGGCGGGGTCGGTCCTCGGATTTTAGAATGTGGGAATCGTGCCGGAAGATGACGTTGGTCGGCGGGTTTTCTCGGGGACCTCCTGTTTCCCCCGCCATTTAATTCCGGCAGTGCTCCGTACTCACCTCATGTCACACCTCACCAGCGCTTACCAAGATCTCTCACTCACTTTTTTTTTAAGCTGTGGTAGAGACCGATTCTAAATAACTGATCAGTAAACATAACCAGAATAGCAACGTTCGAAAACAGTTCCCATTGTTAATAAATCAGCGGGAGACCAGTGATTCAGTATGGCGGCGGGTGACACCTGCTGTTAAGTGTGGCAATAGATTCCCGCTGACCGGGTTCGACTCCCGCACCAGGCCGGTCATTGCTGGCACCTTGCCGGTCGTGTGACGCTGCACATTATGGCGGGACAATGGCGCCGACAAAGGGACGCTGGTATGAAGCTCGCCGCCACAGCTCAGGGCGAGTAGGGGAAGCGAGGGAGTTCTGAGCCACGCCAGTGCTAATTACCCCCTCCCTCTTCTCACTCTCTACCCCCACCACTCCTTCCTCCAGGCGGCTTTGTGCCCACCACCTGGCACACCACTTGTTACCTACCCCCACCTAACCCATCCTCTCTCTAACTCAACCCCTTCCCAGCAAGGAGGGGCTGATAGATTGCTCCTGGCCTGCCCTTGACAGCGACACCACCACCCCCACACTCACATTTCTCCTCAACACTCTCCCCCTTGGCGATCGACTACTAGTACCTGTGCTTCACAGACGAGTTATCCGAATCTTCTATTTTACTTTGGCTTTGTCCAGGTTTCAGTGTCCGACGATGCTTCTGTAATGGGATTTAGTTTACAGCAGTATATTCACTCACCACTGGGGAACAATGAGTACACAGAGAATATAATTTTTTGGAAAATAAGCGATACTTATGCTGTAAGATTAAATGCATGGCTGTGTTGGAAATACTATTGACAGCAACAAACACATTTCCTGTTGCCAGATGATATAATCAGCTTAGGTAGAAAAACAACGATATTTCTGTAAAATTCAATAAATCTGTGATCATCAAAATTTTTTAATTACTTTTTCTGTTTTTAATATTTTTAAAACTCTGTACAGTACATTCTTGAAGATAGAAATTTCAAACAGTGATTTCTGGTAAAGTCAGAAACCATCTCTTATATATAAAAGAGTCCACTGGCTACTGGCTGACAGATAAATCTGCAGCTCAAACCGCTGGACTTAGAAACGTGAAATTTTGTTTGTGAGTTCCCTTTAGATCATAAGCAAGCATTAAGTTTTTTTTAATCGACCCCCAAGGGTGCGAAGAGGGGTGAAATGTGCTTTCTGAGATTTGTCTACAAAGCTCGAACCCGATGGTCTATCATCGTGACTTTCAATTCTATCGGTAAAACATAAAAACGCATATTGGCCCATTCATTTTTTAAGGCGGTGAAAATACCTGCAAAGTGTTTTCGATTAATTATCCCTATATATCTAGCCATTCGGAAAACCGAGTTGTTTTTCGCTACAAAATGATGCTTATATTATTATCGAAGAAATCGTACTATGATTATTTGACATTTGATACCAAAGAAGTAAAAAGCAGGAAAGTTTGTTTTTATAAATCGTCTGTACAGATCGAACCCAATGGCTTATCGTTGTGATTTTTACTTCAGTTAGATATACGTAAACACATGTATAAGATAGGACTTCAAGATATTTCGAAGTTCGATAGTTAAGGAAGTGAAAATATGTTTTTTCAATTATTCTCCCATATCTATCTCTTCAGTCGACAGTCGAGATATCGAGGTGTTGTTTGCTTCAGAAAGTTGTTTACTTAAAACCTAAAGTACTATGTCAGTATATTTTTCAAATTCGACAAGAAAAAAAGGTAAAAAATGAATGATAAATATTAATTTTCGTTTCATGATCTATACATGGTATAAATGTATATACATTGTTCCCACTGAACTTTCGGATATTGAAGCGATTTTTACTTAAGAATAGTGCTTACTTAATTACCTGAAACATCTTTGATTGACTCTTAGAAATTCAACACATGAAGGGGTGAAAAGTCATGAAATGTGGGGACATTTTTTTTCAACTGTTCGTCTATATACTTAGAATCCAACGAGGTATCGTCTTGTTTTCAATTTGAATGTAACGCCCATATAATATACATTAAATGTCTATAAAGTTGTTTCCCACCTACCCGATATTTGAACCCTATGGAGTTGAAAATACATGGCATCTAATTAAGCTAAATCCATTACTTCTATCGAACTTATCGAGATATAGTGATGCTTTTCACTTTATGATGTTGCATACGTAAATGTATAGAAATGTATAGAATTTTTAGAAAAGCGAACTCTCGGGACTTTGAAAGGATGGAATATGTTTTTAAATAAATCATCTATTAAACTAACATTGTACTAAATGGGTTATCGTCGTGATTTTCACCTAAATTTTATACGTATTCAAACGTTTGACACGATGTAGTAAGATTTTCGGAATTCGAACTTTAAAGCGTAAAAAGGCGTAAAATTTGTTTTCTGATACCCCGTGATATCTACCAAATTAGTTTAGATATCGTGATGGTATTTGATTCACAATTATGCTTACATAAATACTATAAATAAAGATGTTAGTTTTTATGCAGAAAATAAGCTCTCAATTACCAGCGGGGGTGGTGTCTCGTTATCTTTGCCAACCTTTCAAAGCAGACGATACGATAAATCAAGTACGCCCCCCGAGAAATAATTTATGGGTACGTTAAAGCTCTGAATTTAAATAGTTAAGCAACTATGTATGTACAACTTCTATGTGCCAAGTGACTGAATATTGCATTTATTTTTAATGAACGTCCGATATTAGGTATTGAGGGCACAATGTTTGGGCTCGAATAAATCAGTCCTCACACCACTTGCAATATTTATGGTATCCGAATACTCTGTCGTATTCAAGGTCTGTTTTGTTATGACTGAATAAAGCACGGGCCAGATGTTAAAATTGGCTGGAATAAATGTAAGACAGTTCTTCAGATGGGCAGCTGTAACTACTTAGCCTGCTGCAAAGTAAGCTTAACCTGCAGCTTGGTTATCTGAACACTTGATGGTACTAATCTAGCATACAGAGCGGTCCGTCAGTGGAAATAAACATTCGCTACTAACCGGCCTGCTGCGGCGTTGCCCGCGTGAAATTATGTAATGTAAACAGTAACTCTGGATAAAATATGTGATGAAGGTATTCAACAGCTAGCGTACTCAATAACAGTGAACTATAATTAACTGCCTTAGCTCGGTGTAAAGAGCGCGCGCAATATGCTCGTATGTCGTCATAGTAATCCCCATAGCAAAGTCTTTCACGGGATACGAACCCGTAATCCCACGCCTTCCACACCACAAACTTTATACAATACCTGAGTGAATGTTAAAGGCATGTTATGATAATTCTTTCGTATGTAGTGGCTACAGTCCAAAGAGGTTTTATTTATGAGTAGGTTGGCAAAAAAAATACTTTTGAATTATTTCTCCGTGACCATTCTCTTTTTTTGGGAGACTGTAAGACTTTACTGCTTTTCCATACTTAATTTTCTAATGTCATATAAACCTGAATTTGATTTGTAGATATTTACATAAACTTCATTCTTATCAAAAAATCATCTCGATATCTCAATGGGTATAAGCGGTACAGGTGATTATTTCAAATCACATTAAATTTTTTTAACAGCTTTCAAGGACGAATTTCGAAAAATCCTGGAATTACTTTTTTTATATTTACGTAAGATTTAATTTAAAGCAGTAACCATTTCAATATTTCCACTGGTATAGAAGATAAGTGGGATTAATTAAAAAACACGTTTTATTTTTCTATGATCTTTCAAGGACGAATTTCGAAAAATTGTAAAAATACTTTTTAGGTATTTACTTAAGCATCGTTTTAACAAAGTCACCTCACTATCTAAAATGGCTTAGGAGAAATCACGGATTAATGAAAAACACATTTTATGGCTTTTCACCCCCTTACTTTTCGAATTTCGCAAAATCGAAAAATTTGCGAATATGCATTTCTTAGGGCAATATTATTAAGTTAAAACATTTATGATAGCATTCCCGGTTAAAGAGATATTAAGGATTCTTTTAAAACACATTTCACACCTTTTCACCCCCTTAATTATCGAATTTCGAAAAATCTTTTCTTAGTGTGTGCCTCGGGGCAAGTGGAAGCTTCCCTCAAAATGTCATGGTTCTGTGTCCAGCGGTTTGGGCTGTGCGTTAATGAGTGAGTGTTTCAGGACACTTAATTTTATATATGACGATTACGAGTAATACACGCGGACGGACTTCTAGCCTATATTATAAACTATATGTATTTTTGTCCGTCTTCAATGCGTTACTATAATATTTATCCGATTGCAACGATATCTTGGTGAGCTGTGTGTACACCCACTAAGACTTCCGACAATTTTTTGGAGGAAGGGTAAACCAATTTTTGAGGGGCAGCAAAGGGTAGGCAAACTATTTGAGTGAAAATATTAACATTAGTGAGTTGTATGTGCCGCCGCGAAGCTTTCTGCCAACATTTTTTTGGGAGCAGGGGGCCATGCAGGGTGTTGTCTCGAGCGTAACATAGCCACGAACGCAACCGAGGGCGAGGCAAGCGGAGTGAGGATGTTTTAACAATATCTCGGGCCCCGACTATAAAGGCTTGAGGAAAGGCTGCGATAGGGAGAGCCACCGCAAGGAGTGGCACAGCCAGGGCAGCGATCCGTCCCCGGAGTCGGAGCGTGAAGCATCCGCGAGAAAAGCGAGTTCCCAGTTGAGTTGTCTTTGGACTCATACAGTGGATTGTGCCGATACAGGCAAAACATTTACCAAGGTGTAATTTTTTTTAGTAATTAAATGTGTTTAGTAAAATATTGATTTTAACAGTTCTTCTTCACCTCAGATTACCCCTCGCTACCATCTGCTCAGGTAGTGAACTTAATAAACGAGACATCCTTGAAATATTTTCATAAAGTTTGCAACAGTGTCGAAAATTTTTTCGAATTTTTTTTATGTGAGTTGTGTGTGCAAGCCCACGAAGGTTTCTGGCAAAAAAGTTATACTAATTTAATAGGGAGAGATGTAGGGGGTGCAATGCGAGGTACATACAATATTTAATGAAGATAACTTTGATTAGTTGTGTGTGTGCCCGTGAAGGTTTATACAAAAAAAAATTACTCTGGGGGAATGATGAAGAACTTAGCGGGATGTAGGGGCAGAAAGGGGTACTCAAAAGTTTACTTAACATTTCTTAATAAGTTAGCATTTTACGAACAAATTTTTTTCACGAGTACTGCCGCATTAAATTGAACATTACATGCAAAAAATCGCGAATACCGGCTAACACAGCATAACAGGATAAAACACAGAACGTAGGCTAACATTATCGAAATGTGTAATAATAATGTCGTGCTTACATGCTACGTGCAGTAACGTTATTTCTGCCATTAAACGTACAGATTCCTCACAAATAGTATTCACTATGTTTTCTAATTTCCTGTAAGGAGCATTTTGGTGGATTTTATCAGTGTTTTTCATACAGAATCTGACGTTTTACAATTTATAACTGCAGTAACACGCGTTCCTATTACAAATTAAACAATTTAGCAAACCACCCTCTTAACTACTACAATATATAATACCGATAGCTTCGATTGAAATTGAAAATGATAAGTGCACTGTATTGTAATACATTGGCATGTATTGTGACTGTTAAATGAAAAAAAAAAAAATATCCGTCTTTCACCATAGGCACACGTACCACATATTGTGTGTTGCCTATATCTCACTTTTAGCTTCCAGGTTTCACCAAAATTGTTTTCCAGAGCATTTTGGACAAAATGACATTTTTCTTATATGAAACATCTTCAAACGTTAGACATTCCACACACAACAAATATATGCAATACAAAGGTGGCCAGTCTTGTTATTTTAATAATCGCAGAAGGTTGAACAAGCATTTCCTGTGATATTACAGATCTCGATAACATAAAGCCGTGTTCTGAGTTTTGTAAATTTTCAAAAACTTATTGCTCTCTTAATATTCCATCTATGCCCTAGGCGTCCTACAGATTTTCTTCTTGTTTTCATTACGAATAACGCACTGGAGTGTATTTTTTTCAGACATACCATATGTGTGTGTGTGTGCATGTATGCCTGCTATGAAATGGCAACAATTCTCTTAAGAAATCTGCGTACCTAGCTACTGGTGTGTAAATGTTTTATGCTGATAACAAAGTTAAGGAAGTGAAGGCCCTTAAAAATGTGTTAAATCTTACCTTATTATGAAATTCAGTCTTTCATGTTAATAATATTAACATACCAAAACCTACATCCTACTAGTCTTGTACGAGACACTCCAGTTGCAGTTAATTGAGTGGACACGTAATGTATGGTTTATGCGTATATTTGCACCAAATTCTGTACCTTTTATTTTACTGTCTTCAGTGCTCTAAGATTTCGCCATTTTATGTTTGTTATTGTTTTTTAGCGATCCGGTTTTACTGCGTAAAGCGACGAAAAAATGCTTGCCTGTAGGCAAAATTATCTTTATAGAGTATGATTCAGCACACTACGTGATATTTCGATAGCGATAATTGCAGGCGGAGATGAACTACAATACTATCGTAATACCGAATTACTCTCGACTATATAAATCCAGTGTAACTTGACGTAGACACTAAAATAGAGATGATTAGTTGCATCTCTGATGTGAATATACGTCATACTGGGTCTTGCACATAGTTCTCCCTCTTGGAGAACGCTAGAGATAATGTGTAATCTTCGCACTGCTTAACAGCTTTGTCTGGTCTTGCGAACTCAATTCCTGTCCTGTCACGAACAGGTAACTACTCTAAAGTTCACCAGGTTAACTTTACGTTCTCTCGCACAATAACAGCTCCTGCGTTGGCTCATTGGCTGTCAACAACTGCTGTCTTCGGGACTGATTACTTTAGCGTCTTACCGAGTCAAACGACGTACGTAACAGATAAATCCCTGATAGCTGTCGCATTACTTTTAGAGTGCCTGCCTTGGCGTACATTTTTTTAAGGTTGTAGGGAAATAGTTGCTGTACGTTTTCAAAAACAATTAATAACATTACATTTTAATAATGTTTTAATTTCATATCCGAACACGCAAAACACGAAAATAATTTTGTTACTGTACAGAGCGATAGAAGCATATTGAAAAATTTACGATTGATTGTCATATTTGATGAATATAAGGAAGTTCCGCCAGTTTCGCCTTATCTCACAATATTGACATGTACTTCCTGAATGTCTGCCAATCCATGATGCCCTAATGTATTTTGATGTTGTTGTGTCCAGGGCGTAGATATGTTTACATACGTACACAGCGTACGGCGTCCCGGTGTGGCAATGGGTTGCTCGATTATGTACCGCTGAATTGGGGAGATTTACAATGGTAGCCTTAGAATCGAGCAAGTTTTAAGCACTGTGTCTAATTTTAAAGCTTAAGTTTAAATGACAACATTAAATAATATTCCTTTTCTTTTTTGGAATTCTGACAAGGAAAATATTTTATCTGCGATTATATCGCTAATCCTTTTTATCGTGCTCTATAGTTCAGACATTACGATTTAGCTGTTAACGTATACTTATGTTACAATCAATATATTTTTATTAACATAATTTGTAGGACTGATTGTGACCTAATTATACATTACTAAATCATCGCCACGCCTGTACTGCAGCGGAAATTAAATAGAATTTGTGGTAAAATTGGAGATTCAAATATTTTTCTCCTCAGACATAAAAAAGCGAAAAATAATACATGGCAACTGAAACCGAGCATTAAAAATAAGTGGTTGGCTAACTAAATTACAATAAAATCATATCATGGCAAACACAATCATATTTACACATGAAACAAGGATCTCCAATAGAACTCGCTACTTTAAAAGTATAAATTAACTCACTTACTTCCAAAAATTTCATCCCTGCAAGTATAGATTGAAATTGAATTCACAACAGAACAAAAAATCTACATAATTTTGATCGTCTCAGCTCAGAATAGGCGTCTTATCTATAGGTCCTCTTAAAAGAGTTGAGATGAATTACTATGAGCTCACATGAAGTTTCCCAGGCTATAGTCACTGTTTTCTGACATGACTGACACTAAGGAAATGCAGAACCCCATCAAGGTGATCGCCAGTAGTGGACTAGACCTGGGAGAACGACTCATAAGGCGAAACACGCTTCATTCTATAGCTCCTAGGTTCAAGTCTAAACAGCCATACCGTCTTGTTGACGATAGATCGCATGTGAGACATTCAGCGGTGACACTACAACTTTATAGTTATTAAACATAAAGGTATATTGTACACGCTTAAACGTTTTTACGATTCGATCGATAGTGTTTATACCTACACTGTAAAAAAAAACTTCCTAAAATGTTTAGTAAGTAATTAACCTAAACACAGTATGGGACAGTTACCATACTTCCGCCTTGTAAATATGCAAACTGTTACACATGTTACAATACAAGTCTGGTAACTTCAGTATACGTTTGACTGTTTTATAAAAAAAAAATAGGAATGCTACCATGGATATCTGGGAAACAATTCTACCATACCTACTTTATTAGCGCTCCTATACGCACGTGTGGCAACTTTACAAACTAATTTTTAGAGTGTATAATAGACCGAAATAAAATATTTTTGGCGTTTTAGAACGCGAAAAACAATCTGGAAATATTAGTGGAGCACAAGATATTAATACACAAATGTGTACCTTCTTTGAGTTCAAATCCGGACATCACTAACTCATATTCAGCAGATCTTGTTTAATCTTCGATCTATTGAAGCTCTGCAAGCTGATTGGTGACAGGTTGGCAGGTAGCAGCATAGCGAGTGAGCGAAGAGATTTTGGTCAACGCTTAACATGAAGGTTTTTAGTGCTGGATGTATAGAGCTGTCCCGGAATGAATGGGCGGGGGAAACAGATCGTCGAGAAAATCCGCTGTCCAGCGTCCTCGTCCGGCACGATTTTCACATGCGAAAATCCGGGGACAGACTACGCCGGGAATCGAACCCGGATCGACTTGGTGGGAGGCAAGAGGTCTAATCCCTCGGCCACCGCGACCTATAGCATCATCGTACAAGGTTCATAATTTCTGGCTGGAATTCAACGTTAACTAGTGGGCAACTGGCGTAAGTTGCCGTATTTCAACTACTAACACGATCTGAACCCACAAATTATCGAGCGTGTACTAGTTCCACAAATATTGCAGCGAGCTTGCCTCAAGTAGCAACGCTCAGAGCGCCTTGCGTTTAAATAGACAACCGCATGGAGTTATAAGGGCATCCGCTGTCTCTTTTCAATGCACGGTAAATACCGTCAGCACTGTCTTTTTTCGGCGCGCGCTGTTGCCAAATTTCCAAGAACTTCATTCTGTAACATTTATCTTAAAAATTTTCACATATTGTACAGCATCGAGATGCGCATTGGGTGATATAACCTATGTATTTCATCGTTTGCATTACTCTAAGAAGTTTAAAAAATTCGAAAACAACAACTTTAAACTTACGCTGTTTTCATGCATCATTAGATATATAACATTATAACATAAGCATTACTGGCAAAGTCGTATTCAATATATTATAATCCGAAACTTCATATATCTGGACTCCAATGAAAAAAAAAACATTTATTGTTAATTGTATACAAATCCTTTTCTAACCTCATGTGTGTTTTGTTACGCTGTGAAACATTAGAAAGTTGGTAAGTGAGAAACTATTTTACTATTGTAGTTAGGAGGATGTAAGCCAGAAAGTTGTTCGTAATAAGCTGACATTTTTTAAAAGCTACATCACTATAGTAGATTCAGCCGTTCTGTTGTGTTGCATATTAGGTCACACGCTCGACCTGAAAATTGAGACATTTGGCGAGCACTCGAAGTTCCGTTTTCTTTACTGAGGTTCTGTCAATACAGAATAGTAAATAATATCAATTCTTCGTTTAGTTAGCAGACTTTTTTTCCGTCCAGTATATTTTAACTAGTGCAGGAGTACACCAGTTTCTCGCGGCCACATTATTTGTTGTGTCGAGTGATCATTTTCTGAGCAAAATTTTCATTATTGTGTTTTTTTTTTAAATATTTAGCTGTGTGAAGGTAAAGTACTGACAAGGCACAATATAAATACGCTACGAGGGAGGGAGCGAAATATTGTGTTGAACATATTCCAATATTTTTCACATACGTACTATCAAAAAATGTAGGAAGCTTTCAAAGTAACTAGCTGTTCCAAACGAAAGAAACAATAGTATGCAGTACCTTTAAATATCTTACAAATATAAAGCCACGATCAGTAATTTTTTGTCGTTGTGTGGCAGTTATTATTTTCGTTTATTGCAAATGCAGTCATATTAAATTGATTCAAAACAAAATATATAAATTTCATCCTAAAACAAGAAGGGTAATAATTTGGATTAATTAAATATTGAAATTAGCAATAGACAAGTGTATAGAACATTAATACGTAATTCGTGTTTACACACATCATAGGTTAAATTGGAAAGAATGTGTAAATAAGATAAGCAAAATTAGTTGTTTCGTTTTAAAAATTTAAAGACGGTTTCAAAATAAGAGTAGATGAAAATGATCTATTCTTATTTGATACGTTGTATTCTGGAGGAAATCTTCTCACAAAAAGAGTTTTAAACCTTAAAAAAATGCCGTGAGAATTTTATGTAATGTTCGTAACAGATAGGCCTTAAGTTGTACAGCCTTTTTACTAAAAAAATAAGTTATTTTATCAATGCCTTCTTAAATCATTATGTTTTATGCATTAAAATAAAATTTGTTCTTAAAAACTCTGACATTTTTAACTATAAAACTAGAACATAAAGTGATTTGAGAGTAAGTTACCATAATACAGCTATGTACGAAAGAAGTTTTAACTTTATGGGTGTTAGTTTATACTATAGACATTGTCAGTTTTTAAAACTCTGACATAAGGAATTTAAAATTAATAGAGTTCTCCTGGAAACTGAATATTACAATGTAAATGGTTTAATTGAGTTGATTAATGTCTAACATTGATATAACTTATTTGTTTATTTGTAAATCTTAAATGTTTTAACCTATGATATAATATTTACAATTTTTAAAATGTGCACGGCGAATTGTGTTGTGTGTAAGAATGTTACATAGTACAAGGTATTTTTTTGTTTCTATAAGACATGTCATTTACTGAAAATATGTACAAGTGTAACTGTTGTTATACTGTGTATGAAGTTAACTAAGGTAAACAGGATGATTTAAATAAATCAATAAATTAAGTAGGCCAAAACTGGAGCAAATATCAAACAATCTGTCATTCAGATTGCTTGCAGGGATTTTACTGCATTTTATAAAAAAACAAAAATTACCTGGCTTCAGTTGATAAGTTCAGTGACGAATATTCCGTTAAGTATATAATCAGTTTAAACTTTATGGTTTTGTCTTGAAGAAACAATTTAATCATAGCAAAAAAAAAATTTAAACCATATTGGATGACAAAAACATGATTCTGCTCTCGTTTCGGATTAAAAAATAAGTCGTAAAGGTATCGGAAATGAGTGATTGTACCTTAAACTTACATAACGGGCTACCGTTTATATTATTTGGTTTTTAATGTAATTTTAACAAAATTTAGTAATGACAAAAAGTCCAAAACCCAATTACATATTAACAACATTATTCCAACCACATTCTTGTCTTCTGGCAGACGCAACTTGCATGGACAAAATTTCACAGTTTTATCAGGAAGTAGCTATAATGATTAAAAAAATGTGTGGTAATAATAATTTATTTACAAATTGTCTATTACTAATTATCTAATGAATTTAAATAAGTGAAGCATGTGACCTGTTTCATATTTTAAAATAATATAAAAAAGGAATTAGATACATATTTTGAAAAGCGCTCGCAAGAAGTCCTGCATTGCCATCTAAGGTGTTGACGCTCTATAGCTAAGGTAAGAGTCTTACTCATTCTCTTATCTTGTACATGCTACAATCATGCTTAACCGAAGCCGTAACCGTATGCCCTGCATAGTCTTGTACTAAATTGGTGAATTCTTTAAATGTCTTACGCAAGAATCTATATTTAGCCAATTACAATCTGTTAGTCTAATTCGTATTTCATTTTCATCCTTAGATACATGTATTAAAATAATAATTATAATTGAAGTAAGACATTGTTCGCATTAAAATGTAACTAAATAAAAAACACAGGGGAAAATTACTTAGGTAATATGTTAACAAGCTAAAATTAAATATAATTCATTCAACAGTGAGACCTGATTAATGAAGAAGAGTAAACGCCCTGCTTTTTTGTGCAAATGTAGCAAGACAATTTTAAACGTCTTTGGAAATTATAGTATTACTAGCAGTCCCCCGCGGCTTTGCTCGCGAGTATTATTCGCAACTGCTGGTAATATTTACTTTAATTGAAGAACCTATTTGTACTCAAGATTGGTACTTCAGTCATCAAATGTTCGAATGTCCAAGCGGCTAGTTCTGCAGCAGGATAAGTAGCTATAACTGTCCACGCGAAAAGCAGTCTTAAATTTGTCCCTGATATTAACGGCGACTTCGCCTGGACCTTATTTATAACCCTGCCAATTTGACGCTGTGAGGTAGTTAGAGACACCTAAGGTAAGAGGTGAATCGAATGAAAAACATCTTATTTATCCTGTATACATCCATTGGTGACGGTGCCCTCAATTACATATTTTCAAAATATTCACTGGAACTTTATTGCTAATACAAAGTTTCAGTGGGTAAAGGTTTCACGGAAACGTGTTTGGTACAGCAAACCTAATATTAGTTAGATGATATATCGTCGTTTTACTGCCAAAAGTGACCCAGCCAAAATGAGATAAAATAATAAAAATGCTAGGAATATGTATATATTGTTCACGACAATTGCTCAAGTTTTAAATATATTCGTCATTTCGTACTGTTGCGTCACAGTATAGAAACGTACCACATTTTTGTTAATATCTACAATTTAATAGTGTTTTCAAACAAAATAACATTAATGACTTAATCACTTATGGCAGTATACCGACGATATGTCAGCTGATGTTGTAGAGGAACCTAAGTGGAAAGCGAACTGCAATTTTACCCCTTTTAAACGACTACATGTAAATTAAACTAATTCGATCTGCCTTGTAGTTATTGTCTGTCAGAATTGAACGTTCGCACGTAGCTTTTAACGGAATTCGAGCCCAGAACCTGCCGGAATTTAGACCTGAGTAACAAACAACTGCGTCATGTAACGTCGATAAAATTCATGAAAATACAATTTTATTAAAAAAAAAAAAAAAAAAATCTGGGTCCTGGGCTCATAGAGGTTGTATAACACCACGTCTCGATAGGTTACTGTAGAGTGAAACTCCTGTATAGTTTTTTTCTCGCTGCTCGTTCCTGCTTTTCGGATCGTCTGCCTTTATATTGACCAACTTAGTTTTATTCTTGCAACGCCCCCTAGTGGTGCCTGAGGAAACCCCGGAGGAAACCTTTTCTCAGGACACCACCAAGGATGGCTAGCGAAAGTCTGTCACCACCGTTCCCATTTTTAGATGACGACAGACACCCTTAGGAAAGGCCTAAAAAGTAGCAGGACTGATGGTTTTACAGTGGAGGACGAGAAAAGTCATCAAAATTGAGGGCAGCTTTAGTCACACTAAGATTTGCCAATGGAAGATTCTATTTAATGCTTGAATTCACACATTTTTACATTTATTACGAAAATTATTACAACTTTTACTAACCAAGATACTAATGGTGAAAACAGCTAAATTCAGTATAAAAAATTATTTCTACAATACAAGTGCCAAAACCAATTTGTACAATTTGAGCTACTAGAAAACATTACGTCTACCATACATAGATCAATGCTACAATACATAGTGATTTGTCAAATTCAAACTTAACTGTCCATAATAACGACAATAGTGACGTCCCAGAAATCCACACATCTACACATGTCCGAGTCCGTATCTGAACTTGAATCAGAACTCTGATTCAGTCTATTTTTTCTTTTTCTGGACCCTGGGACCGCTTACTTATAGTCCAAAAACTTCCCCTACCCTCACAATTCTCCGTCCAATCCGGGGAAACATGACGTAACTAGCGGCGCACCAAACGCCCTCTATACGACGGTGGCGCTATCTTCAAATGTAGTTCTGCCAACCTCGTAAAAACATAAAGTAGGAAGGTTCTCGGCGGAAGACAGCCCACGTGACGTCCATGGCCCAATCACGAGGGTATTCGACGTCACAGCTGACGAAGGTCGGAAAAACACCGGCTTCTTTCTGCTTACTCGTTCGGGAACCATGGTGGCAACCAGTCGTGCTGTTGGAGTGAGCCTCAGTCAAATTGCTAATACTCAATTTGAGCCAATTTTAGCAGCTTAACCACAGTTAAGATATCACAGCGTATTTATTCGTGCGTGTTTTTTTTGAAGCAGCAACACAAGAAAGTTTGTCGACGTCTTCAACTAAGGTAAGTGCGTAGTATGTCCATTTAACTGCGGTCGGGTAGGCAGGAAACTTTGAAAACAAGAGACGTGATCGTCTCATCCTTAATAATCACGTTTCTTACAAAGAAAAAAAAATACATATATTTTTTTAAATATTTACGTAAGCATCACTCTGACGCGAACAACACCTCAATATCGCTACTGGTTAGATAGATATCGTGGGTTGATGGAAAACAAATTTTGTGCTTTTTCACCCTTTTGGGTGTCAAATTTCGAAATATTTTTAATTTACGCCTTAGACATTTGTGTAAGTATCAAACTGAAGTGTAAATCACATCGCTAGCCAGTTCAGTCGAATCAAAATCGACCATTCACTAAATAAACACATGTCACCCCTGCGCAGTATTGAGAAATCAAAAATTAGAAAAATCTGAAAACCGTTTTGCGATAATTTCTGCAATCATCGTCCTGAAGCAAAAATTAATTGTATATCTCGACGGGTTCGATAGATATCGAGGAGTTATCTAAAACACATTCAATGTCTTTTCACCACCTAAGAAATAAATTTCGAAAAACCCTTGAATCACATTTTAGAATACTTTATTGGTATCTCGTGGACGTAAAACACACAACATTAGCCCGCTGGGTTCAAGATATATCGACGATTAATTGAAAACGCTTTTCACCACTTTCATCCCTTTTCACGTCCTTAGGTGGCGAATTTCGAAAATTCCTGAAATTACTTTTTAGGTATTTGGGTAAGCATCAATCCTAAACAAAAATCACGTCGCTGTATAAAAAGCTATGGGATCGATATATATCGAATGTGAGTCGAAAACTCACATTGTACCCTTTTTTTTAACCAGTTTAGGGCCGAATTCAGAAAATATATTTTAAATGGTACTTGTGATATTTACAAAAGCACCAATTTAAAGCAAAGAGCACTTCGATATCACGATTGATTCGATAGATATGGAAGGATAATCGAAAACACAGTTCACGTATTTTCACCCCTTTAAATAAAGAATTTCGAAACGTCTTTGAGTCCTGTCATAGACATTTGTAAAAGTAACCAATTAAAGTTAAAATCACGACGATAGCCAATTGTGTTTCAAAGATATGAACAATTAATAAAAAACACATTTTGCCCCTTTTTACTGTCTGGGGGTCGAATTTCAAAAAAACCTAAAACTGCTTTTTGGGTATTTCCGTAAGCAATATTTTGAAGTGAATATTAACTCTCTATCCCGAAGGGTTCGATAGATATCGATAGTTGATTGGAAACATATTAAGGTCTTTTCACCCCCTTAAATGTCGAACTTCGAAAAATCCTTAAAATGGCTAATATGCATTTTTACGAGTGTCCAATTAAAGTAAAAAATCACGATGATTGGCCGTCGGGTTCTAGCTCTATCAACGTTTCTTCGGAAACACATTTCACCCCTTTTAACCCACTTAGAGGTCGAATTTCGAAAATTCCCGTCTTAGTGCTCGCCTACGACCTGAGGGGAACCCCCACAAAAAAATTTCACGATTCTAGGTCCAGTGGTTTGGGCTGCAGTTTGATATGTCAGTCAGTCAGTCAGTCAGTCGGTCGGTCGGTCGGTCGGTTTTCATTTATATATATATATATATATATATATATATATATATATATATATATATATATATATATTAGGTATGGTTATTGTTATTTAGTTGTACCACGGCCGTTATTAGTTCAGTAGGGCACCATTCCCACAGCTAGTTACGATGGTGTTGATAAGAAGGCAAAACAGTTGTTACTCCTGATTTTAAAATAAAATAATACATGAACAGTGACAGAGTTGTCGAGATATAGAAAGTTATATAGCCCATACAGAAAAAATATATCCTAAGGATATCCCATATATGTTCCGAGTGTCCTTACTACATTCTGGACATCCTAAGGGTATCAATAAGGATATTGTGTTAAGATTCATGCGACTGTGTAACATAGGGAAACCTAGGTTACAATAATTTAACAGCCGAAACAGACACAATGAAAATTGCAGTATAATCGTAGTTGTAGTGTTTTTTGGCAAAATTCCCAAGTATATTATTGGGGCAGTATGATTCTTAGTCTTAATAGAGCTGCATTGAGAACTCTCATGAATTAAATGTTTCTGAACAAAATTCCAGTAATTGATTTAGAGGTATCAGAAACATTCTCAAATTCACATACATTTGCCTATGATTCAAACGCAACTAAAGTACCCGAACTTCACGAAATGATTTTCAAGTCTTGATAGGTTTCAACGAAGTGTGTGTGTGTGTGTATGTGTGGCGTATTTCTGTCGTTATTTATGTGTTCCAATTTGGAAAAGTCTCGCTGTAACTCAACGCTTGTTATTAGTTTCGGAAACCTTATTACTATTACTGCGACACAAATTCGGCGTCTACATATATCGTTAGAATTTAAACAGCCAAATATTATCTTTACTCATTACAAAAACATTTTTCTATTGCTGTTATAAAAAAAATACATTTTTGTTTACTACAAAATAATTCGACCGTCTGAATACTAACGAAATTTTTTTCAGTACAGTACACTACTCTATTTTTACATGTTGGTAAGTAAATTATAATTGTTTTTTTTCTTTCTTGCTGTCTCTACATATAATACTGCTGCATTTTATATGTTGGTGCATAAATCTTATTTATTATTTCTGCTGTATTTTTATATGTTGGTACGAAAATTGTAATTATTTATTTTCTGCTGTCTCTAAATAACTCTGCTGCGTATTATACATGTTGGTACGTAAATTGTAATTGTTATTTCTTTCCTGCTGGACTGGACAACGTGCCGCGTCATCGCAGGCAAATAACACGCTTACATGGACCTGAAACAAGCTAACCGCGATCCAGCGGCTCGGGTAATCCACTTTCCGGGTGGACTTGAATTTATTTCGCCAGTGCATGATACGGTTTCAGCTCCCCGTGGAAAACAACGGCAAGGTGGGGAAGGTGGGATAGAGGAGGAGGGAAGAAGGGAAGGGGACAGCCGCTTGTTTGGTTTCCTCGTTTTCTCATCACAATTTCGGCGACAACTGAATTAGCTATTGCGCGAGGGACTCGTAAGATCCACGGAAAGGACAGGGAGATGGTTGAAGGCAGAGTAGTTGGTATGACGAAAAAAGAAAAAGTTTGGGGGGTCTCTTAAACATGTTAGGTCGTCCCCGTCATAAACACGACTTCCTCCTCCCTCCTCCTTGCTCATCGTGCTCGCGCGCCATCATCTCGACGGCATTTGAATAGCAAATGAAGCCCTTGCGAGGACGGAACTCGATTAGAGTCGCGATCCGAAAGGCGACCCTGGTCTGGCCGCAAAAGCAGAAACAACTCCCAAGGGTGAGGCTTGAAAATGTAGGGCAGCCAGCGACCCAAGTAATCTGGAGTGCGACACTGTTAACATCAACTGAAGAAGAATGAAATAAAAACATATTCCAATTTATTAGAACCTTGGATCAATTGTATAATCTACGTAATGCCCTAGTACCACTGTTGCATCTCCAGAGTATTATGAGAGATAGATAGCGTATAGCGAGGGTACTCGAGGGCAAGGTATCGTACTCAGAGTGCAGATTTTCGACTGGACGCCCGTAGTCATCTGCATATTCTGATGGATTACATTAAATAAAGCCCTACAATGGAGAAGTGACGGAATAAGAAATGCGGGGAAACAGGAGATCCCCGAGAAAACCCGCAGGTCAACAGCAATGTTCCACATTTTCCAAAAGCGAAAAATCCGGGCTGTACCCGCTAGGGATACAACCCGGATCGCCTTGGTCGGAGCCGAGCGATTCGACTGCTCGGACATCGCGGCCCCAATTATAAGAGAAAGAGATTTTGGTCAGCAGTTAGCATCGAGGTCTTCAGCATTGGTGAGGAGGGAAAAGAGATGAGTAATAAGCAGCGCCGGAACGAAGGGGCGGGGGGAAACCCGAGACCCCCTAGAAACCGCGTTGACCAACGGCATCGTTCGGTACGATTCCCACATGCGAAAATACGATGACCGACCCCACCGGGAATCGAACACGTATCGTCTTGGTGGAAGACGAATGGTCTCACCATTCAGCCACCGTGGCCACCAGTGTATTGTTAGTTTTACTAACAAGGCACCATGCAATGAAATGTCCACAAACGCCAAACTGATCGAGAGTTTTCTATTCAAAATAGCGTGACTGAAAACTATGAAACTACTGTCATAATTCTTGGACATCTAACGGAGATATTGTACTTGTAAGTGGCAATGCTCTTAAGTTAAAATTTTCCTTTGCTGAAATTAGAGATAAATACACAACAACAAGAATTGATTTAAGTATCTGTGTTCATACAGCTGGCCATGTGTAACTTGAAATATTTCTGCTGGATGTAATTATTTCGCTTTGTATTTGTTGAGACTCAAACATTACTACACTTGCAAAAAAACACTTTGTAGAAGACCATAACTCTTTATGGCTGCTGCTACAACAGCGCACTACGCACTGACTGCAGTCTGTCAATGCCTGCTGTCCAGCAGAGTCCCCCTCCTTCTCCCGGAGGAGTTGGTGGTGCCGAACCTGTCAGCAACCTCGCCCCGCCCAAGGCAAAACAGGCCTGCATATTCAGGCTCGCAAAAAATATTTCTTCCATACACTGCCCCAACACTAAGACAAATCGCGCAATACTAAACAATCTCCGTCCTTATGAAACACTTGTTTCAAACATTATAAGAAAAAATCAAATCATTTACAGGGTAGAAAATAACGATGAATCCATGAATAAATGATCATCAGTAATGATCAGCAGTGACACTATTCAACAGGTAATATGACAAGTTTATGAACAGGTCTTTTTAGCAGCATGCCTGAGGAGGTCTTCACATTAACCTTCCTGACCAAGCCATCATCACCAGGAAAGGTTTCTGTGACAACTTCAAGTCTCCATTCTAGTGGGGGTAAGTTTTCTTCTTTCACCAAGACCACCATCCCTGGGTTGATGGTTGATGAGGGTCCTTCCATTGGTTTCTTTGTCGTAGTGAGTTCAGGTAATCTTTTGACCACTGGGTCCATATCTGCTGTGTTGTACGTTGAACTTGCTGTCATCTGGACAGCAGTTTCATCGGCACATCAGACAAATCAGGTTCAGGAAAGGACATAAGTGGGCCACCTTTTATAAAATTCCCAGGACTAGGGTAAATTGGTTAATTAGGGTCATCTGATGAGACTGTCAATGATCTAGAGTTCAAGCATGCCTCTATCTATTCGAGAAAGTAATGTGGTCAATTCTTCGAAGGTAAAAGGGATTTTCCTGCCACCCTGCATAGATGGTGCTTCAGAAACGGTACACCTGCCTCCCATAAACCACCGAAATGGGTAGCACTAGGTGGTATGAAATTCCATGTGATGTTTTCCGAAGCTGTAAATGTATTTAATGCTTGGCTGAAGTCTTCACTATGGAAGAGTGGTATGAGCTGTTGTAGTTCCTTGTTGGCGCCAACGAACTTAGTTGCATTGTCGCAGTACATATTTAGAACATGACCATGATGGGCTATTAATCATCGTATTGCTGCTATAAAGGTATCAGAAGTGAGGGAGCTGACCAATTCTAGGTGTATTGCCTTTGTGGCCAAACAGACATAAACGGCTCTATAACATTTCACTGTCGGTTTGCTTCTGGTCTCACCAGTCTTCAATAACAAAGGCCCTGCATAGTCAGTACCGGTATTGAGAAATGCACATGCTGGTCGAACCATAGCTGCATATAGGTCACCCATTAGCTGTTGTGTAGTCATTCCTCTAAGCCTTATACGTTTTTCACATTTGCGAATCACTGCATGCTCATTTTGTCAGATTTTAGATTTCCAGAATTCTTGGCACAGTGATGCAATCAGCATCTGTGGTCCAGCATGCAGAAGACTTATGTGTTCAGCTGTAACTATGAGTGTTGTAAGGTGGTGCTTGGGTGGTAAAATGAGTTGGTGTTTGTTGTCATGGTTTATCTCAGAATGTTTTAGATGTCCACCTACATGCAAGCACTCACTTGAATCCTTAAATATTTTGAAGTCCCTTAATTGGTTTTTCGAACTTACAGTTTTGTTATCCTGAAGGACTTGTATTTATTGTGGGAAAGCCTAATTTTTTACAGCTCGCACACAGGTTTGAAATTCCATGCACAACTCTTCGACTGTCAGCGGTCCTGTCAACTTGATCGATGGATGTCTTGCATTGTAAATGAATCTCTTGATATATGCTGTTGCTCTTTTTAGATGGGAAAGTGAAGAATGTTGCTTCAACATGATTTGGAAATCATTTATGGCAGATTGTAGGACTATTGCAGAAATTACAGGAATACGCTGCTCTGGAAGTTGTCTTGCACTTGAGTTACAGTTCTAGGCCATTCTTCTGCTTGATATTGAAGCCATGTTGGACTGTGCCACCAAAGCTGTGAGCTGCTCAGTGTTCTTGGGTCAACCCCTCTGGAGATTAAATCGGCTGGATTGTCTTGCGATTTTACATGTCTCCACTGACTACCTTCTGTCACCTGCTGAATGTGGGTGACTCAGTTTGCAAGAAATGTTTTCCACCTTGTGGCCTAAGAGGTTACCCAGGAAAGAACAATTGTTGAGTCTGTCCATAATGTGGTGCTGTAAATTTTGCAGTCCTAGGATAGGTAGTGTTTTGTTTAACAGATCTGAAAAAACTACTGCTGCACATAATACAAGGCGCGGCAGACTAATTTGTTTGACTGGTAGGACCCGTGATTTTGAACATAACAACTTAACTGAAACATCATTCTGGTCGGTAACTGAGCGTACATAAATACAGGCACCATATGCCCCTTTGCAGGCATCTGAAAATCCATGACGGTGAATCGCACGATTTTTACCCTTGACTAGTACATGCCTTCCAGCCTCAATATCCTTGACTGCTGGTAATGTGTTGTAGAGTCTTTGCCACTTGGATAACAAATCCAATGGGAGGGTTTCATCCCAACCCAGCTTATGGGACCAGAGTTGTTGCAAAAATATTTATAATTATTTATATATAGTCGCTGGACTTATTAGTTCCAAGGGATCGAATATGGATGCAACCACGGACGACACTTCATGTTTTGTGCTGACTGTCTGACTGCGTTCTTTAACTTCACAGTTTGATAATTTTCCCGTTTTGTATGCTGTATGAAATGTGTCTGTGGAAGGTTGCCATAGCAAACCAAGTGCCCTCACTTCATCAGGACCTTCAAAAAATACATTAACAGCTTTTCTCTATCTTCAAGGGGAATAGCTTCTTGCATTACTGGATGATTTGAACTAAATTTCTTCAACAAAGTCCCTCCAGATCTTCGGAGTTCAATCAACTGTTTTTGCAAATTCAATGTTTTCTTCACTGTCTCCTCCTAACACAGTGCATCATCGACGTATAAATCTCTTCTTAAAACTTCAGCTGCTTCAGGAAATCAATGAACCTTGTCTTCAGCAAGCTGTTGAAACACCTGGTTGCCAGGAAGGGTGCTGATGCTGTCCCATATGTCACTGTGTGGAACTCATAAATTTTCACAGGTTGTTCGGTGGAGGTTCTCCAGATAATTCTCTGTAAACTAGTGTCTCTGTATGCACCTTGATCTGTCTGTACATTTTCGTAATGTCTGCAGTGAAGACTATAGCATGGGTTCTGAATCGCAAAAACTATGAAAAACCTCTCTGTAGAAGTTCATAGCTTTTTATGGCAGCTGCTACAACAGCACACTACACACTGACTCCAGTCTGTCAATGCCTGCTGTTCAGCAGAGTCCCACCCCTCCCAGAGGGGTGAGGGGTGCCGAACCGGTCAGCAACCTCGCCCTGCACAAGGCAAAACAAGCCTGTATAGTCAGGCTCGCAAAAAATGTTTCTTCCATACACTGCCCCAACACTATAACAAATCACGCAGTACTAAACAGTAATGCTTTCCAATGTCACAGATGCAAAAAAAAAAAAAATCATCGCTCTTTCTTCATGCTAGAAGACACTCATACTTAATCAGTCGAAAACGCACATCACGACAAGAGCACACATACATCTCTGATGTTCGTCGTTCGAGCCCTAATGGTAAGTTATTTTCAGTTATTATTATTATTTTAGTTTGACATGTTCTACATGCAAAACACTTGAAAGAGTCTTTTTAGGACAGTTATTCTTATATCCACAATTACTGACAATCATAAACACTCTGTTAATATGCTTGCGCTAACAAAGTAACTTCCGGTGTTTTAACACTGCTGACGTGCTTCTCTTCTGTAGCCTTCTGTTGTGCGAGTAGTATTTCGTTTAGCTGTCCGCACTACACATCCATATCCATTGCGCTCTTTCTCTGCGTGAGCAGTGAGTTATCTACGAGGAAGTCGCTGGCGGATTGGAAGGGAGGGAGGGGAGGCAGAAAAGAACTTGAATAAGTATAGGTCATTCGGGATAAAGTGAACACTAAAAATTTAACCTTTGAAAAATATCACTAGCCGTTATTGCATACAATTAAACATTAACTATAGTTGCTTCACTGCTTGTATGGTTGGCAGCGAAATTACGCAAAACAGTTCCGTGTATTTTCTTATTTAAATACAACAATACCGAAATAAAGCAACCAAAATCGACATTGTTGTATATTGCGCAATTAATAAACCCTATTTTAACAAACCGCATGGATTTATACAGACTGTACGATTTATCTTAGACGCGCAACCATCAAGTGACGTGTCCGGAGAGGCTAGAAATTTTCTGTCGTTAGCCCTTACATGCGGAAAGATATGAATTGGCTGGAAATAGAACTTCAGCAGAGCTTTCTTGAGTGCTCACTTCATCCCGAACGGCCTATATCAGTGTCGGTGAACTTCTGTCCTGCGGCTTGTCGTAAAAGAAACTGAGTGAGACAAACGGTAATTTTTGTAGGGTTTTTATTTCTTGTTCCCCGTTTGTCTCGGTTATTTTTTAGTAAATTTTGCAGTAAGTTGGTATTACTAATGTTACTAGGTTACGTAGCAAGTTTTAAATATTTATATATGCTAGTTTTCTGGAAGTAATTTTAATGAGTAGTGTTATATAATAGTGTTATTTATAATTATGTAGCGTATAATTATTCCGGCAAACCTCTAAATTGTATATTTGGCAAATCTCAAGTGAATTAGACTTGACAAAAGAAAAGAGGTGCGTTGCGAGCGTTGTGTAACGTCCTAGCGAGGCAACAGCGGATTGCGAAGGCAGGAACATACGGAAAAGAACGGGAGTCTTGAAACAGAAGCCAGTTTTTCAGTAGCCGCCGTCGTGGACGTTTCTGTTTTTTGTATCCTGTGTCGGGAAATCCGGAACATTACGTGTTTGCGATGTCCTGGAAGTTTCTAGAGTTTGATAGTGTTTTCTGTTAAAATATATAGGTTCCAATTAGACTCGTTTCGTGTATTGATTGGAGTTATTGGCCGTGGGCGAAAGCTAGAGGCCACTTTTCACGTAAAAAAAATTGAAACAGAAGCCGACCGGGACGTATGCACGTGTTTCACAGAGTCCGTGGTGCGCGACGTACTGCCTCGAGAGAGAATGGGGGAGTGGTTAATACGTCTCACAGAATTACGGTTGTGAAGGCGATATAGTTTTTAGATGTTATCCCAATAATGAACGAGTGCGTCGGTGTGCCGGTGAAATTGCAGTAACCGGAATTTACATGCAAATTATTTGGTATTTTTGCATGAACGTCGCGTAACTTCGAGGGACTACGAGACTACCACGCAAGGCGTCCACTTAACAACGGTCAACGAGCGACGTGAAAGGAAGACTTCCTCAGGTCAAACAGCAGGCTTCTGAGAGGTTGGCCTCTACCACAGTACGTGATCAAAACCAGCATACAAGGTAGGAAGAGAAACGACTGTTACTTTTTACGTCTACTAGAAGTGAACTTTGCCTCACGTCATTGCTTCGCGAAAATAGTGTGCGGCTAGTCTGCGCCAGCTGGTAACTTTTTGTAAAACTGAAAATTTTTAAATAAGAGGTTTGCCAAGTATTAAGAATGACTAACTTTGGTTATAAATCCGGTACCGGTACTTTGAACTGAATATTTAGATTGTGGTTTATAATTTTCTACAGACGTGTACAATAGTAAACTGTTGATTAGTTATAGTATTTGAAATATTAAATGCGTTTACAGTATTGCCGTAATATATTGAAATCGTTAATCAATACTCCGTTCAGATGGCCATTTTCAGGTTGTTCGTCCCGCTAGTCATAATTTTGTTAAATTTTGGGGGAGGTGTCAATACAGAGAGTGAGGCACTTGAGTGTACCCCCAAGGAAGGGAGAACAAGGTGTTTGACCGTTGGACCTCCTCGTTGGGTTATTCAACACAATTATTACTGAGCTGGTAGCTGTGTTTGTAAGCAGTTTCACGCAAAGGCAATCTCTTACACTAAGCTAATTACTGGTAGACATATGCCATAAAAATAGCGAAAGCTAACATAGCGTCCAAACTAGTTACAATAACTACTTTACTAAGACGTCTCGTTAATACTAGCTTTCGGAACAACCAATGTATCGCGCGCACGCGCATGTGTATGTGTGTGTCTATATATAGTAGCATGCACAGTATTCGAGTGTAAGTATTATCTACAGTACTGCTTATCACTTGTACACATATGACACACACTTACTATATATTTCATTGTATAGCTTTAGATTCAAAACATGCGATGGTCCCTTGATTATGAAAACAGAAAGATTTATGAATGAGCTGTATATTAAAAAACACCTGCGAATGGAAACGTCCATTCTCGTAGTGTGTTTAGCACACAACAGCCCCTCATTGGCATTTCACACCAGTAATTTGGTTAGAAAATGGAGGTGAAGAACACATAAAAACACACTGAAAATTACTTTAATAGTAATACAATTTAATATTAAAACTAAAAATATTTCGTCAGGTAATTTCATAACTACTAGTTAGCATAAATACAACCTTAGAAAAAGGTCACTGAACTCTGTAACTATCACAAATAAGCTAAATAATTGTGAACGAAATTGTATGCAAAAATTAAAATATATGCTTTGAGACCAGATACTTAAGTCGAAACTGGTATCGTTTTTTTTCTAATTTGTGATTATTAGCAACATGTTACCGTTGATGGTGTGTGGTATATCACATTTACATGTAAAACCAAAATCAGGTTGGCCGGAGCCGAGGACTCATGATCTAAAGTAGGGAAGTAAGATTTGTACGTATGTTAACTGTGAGTGATTGTAAGTACACGTGTGTCGGTTCCGTTCCCTGAAAGTTTGCAGGGATGAATTGCAAATACTGCGGCGTTTATTCAAGTTGCTGTTGAAGCTACCAGACTTAATTGCTTTGGCGAACGAGCTAATGTTCTGTGAGAGGTTGCAAGCTGCCTTGGATAAGTGGTGGTTTCTGACAGTGAGAGAGAATATAAGTTCGTAATGGAAAGATAATATCTCGCAGTTTCCCTATGCAGTGCTGTATAAATAACTGTAAGTGAATTTGAAGTAGCTTTAAGTTTTGGGAAGGAACTGCATTTACTGAAATTCCTAGCAGATATTTCAGTTTCCATCCAGATGTTTCGTGTTCAATAATTTACTGTTTAGCTCCTCCATGAAAATTATCTGGCAAATTGTTATCTGTGATTATTATTATTAGGCTCGCATGGCTGTGGTCGCTACAATTTTATATTTGGTCAGCGTTTAGAAAGGAGGTTTTCCACGCTAATAAATGGGATATGAAAGGAGAATGGAGCAGCGCTGGAATTAAATGATCAAGGTAACGAAGACCCACGAGAATACCCGCCGAAAAACACCACAGTCTGACACGATTTATAAATGTGAAAATCATGTGCGAAAGCACACGTGACAGTTGGTTATTAATTAAGTTCACGGCCTTCTTCACAGCTTATAATCTTGTTCAGTTCGATCACTCGAATCGAAACTAGCCCGTCAATGAAAAGCTTTCTGTTATTTCAATATACCGTAGGGAGGAGATGACAATCGTACAGCTAATGAAACACGTAGGTGTAGTGTATGATTTTAAAGTTCTTAATTTGATGGCTGATTTTATCGAGAGCGTGTAGTAAACTTTTGTAGCTCAAGCATGAATCCTCTCTCTGTAATCTGCGTATAGCCCTTACACGTGAATAAATAACATGTACATTGTAAATACCATAATTCAGGTTAGGATAGTCGTAGAAAGTCAGTTAAAATTGCATTGTAATTAGAATAGTTTTTATGTGACTCAATTACAAAATTTTGTTTAATGTCATTTATACGTAATTTAGTTTTGTGTACTGGCGAGAGGTGCAGTATTATCAAAGGAGTGTTGAATTGTGTCACGCCCAATTGACCATTAATAATTGGACCTGAATTGTTTCAAATCACCGAAAATACCAAAAAATGTTACAAAAATTTAAGGAAGCAAAAAAAAAATTTAGAAAACTCGGGACACAGAAACAAATACAACAATAAATAATTAAGTCGATGCCAGTGTTACACACAAAAAGGGAATTACTCGACACGACGTTACAAACACAATTGCTTTGATTAGTTTTTTGTTTGTTCTATTATTATCGTTACTTTTATTATTAATTTGAGCTTCCAGCCAGATACTTGGTATTGCACTTTTGTATGTTTAGGTAGTTGATGAGAAAAATATGTAAACAAACATAATTAATTTTTAAAAACGTATTTGTATAGAATCAGACATTATATTTTTGTAAATTTTAAACACACGTCGTATTAGATATTTGTTGTTTACGAAACGGCAATGTTTTGAAGCCATGGGGTGATGAGATCACATCGTTCGATGTGTTCCTATGCAACCTTAATTATTCCATATTTTTGTTTTAAAACGCGATGGAGGTACCAAATACAATATCTGTTACCTGTTAGAAGGTATGTTACACGCCGGCGGGTGCTATTTTACACGACAAACGTTGCTGGCCGGTACAGTACAAAGGATACAAAAATAAACCACCTGTCCGGAAAATTATATGAAGGGTGAGACAATCGCCTCAGGTAATAAATGACGCAGTGAAACATGGTAGGATTAAAGGGGATGGTGCTCCAAAGCAGTGAATTTTCACAATTTTCGACATAACTTTTTCCCCTCGCTTATTATCGAAAATTAAGCCTCGACAATCCGGAAATGATACTTTTGTTCTACCTATTACATTACTACATAGTCACAGACTGTCTTATTTTTGGAGCAGTGATGTAAGATATGAAGAAGAGATATTTTTCCTATTTGCAATCATGCAGTACTCCAAGAATAAAAAAGTATGTGCCTATGTAGTAGTGTAATAAGATGAAAGTAAGAAGGTGTACAAATGTGTAATCTACGGATTATTAAGCCTGGATATTCTGTAATAAGAGAGGGAGAAATACTTATGTCGAAAATTGTGATAATTCTCTGTTTTTTGGGCTCCATCCCCCTTAATGCAGGTTTTAGGTGGTTAAAGCAAAACAGTACTACTATAAACTGTCGTCACCTTACGATTAAATAATTAATTCCTTTGTTGCCTTGCTCTTTTTGCCACGCCAACAGTTTTTTTTATACAAGCGGCATTTTACGTTCGTTGAAGCTGGGCGACACAAGTGTGGATCGATGAAGTTCAATATGTAATACTTCATAGATAGGCCTACTGTCATTGTGATAAATTACAAAAAATATCTTGAAATGTTTTGCACATCCTTATATTTAAATCCTATATTGTTAATGACGTAGAATAAATGTACTAGATGTTAATTAACTTCTGCATTGGCTGGAATCATAATGATCTTGTTTCTCCTGCTGGATACATTTTTTAAAGTAAATATGTAAGTATACATCTGAAAGAATTTGTGTACTCCAAAACATTATTTGGAGCGCATTCGGAGAGAGAAAGTTTCTTTTATAACCAATTGATTAACGAAATATTAAAATTACTTTTGAGGATAACTAAATGTGTAGTAGTACTTAAGAAAAAAATGCGTAGCTATCTTGTTAGCGTAAGTTATTTAGGTTAAGAAAAAACTACATCTTCTCATAACAATGTATTTCATACTTAACAGCAATACGTTATATTGCACACATTATATCGAAATATTTTCTATTACTGTAAGTTAATTTATGATTCCTTCCACCATGCATTATTAAATCACCGTTACCTACAATGTTGTTGATTAGTGTTGACAGTAGGCCTACTATTCATATATTGAAAACTGCCACAATATTCCTTAAAGGTGTGTGCTAAAGCAGTGAATATGTAGCAATATAGTATACAATATTTGTCAAATATCTATAGGTTTTCTTCACGTCATCAGTTTTATTACATGGATTTAAAAATAATAATAAAATTTGGATTGGCATAGGTATATTAACACGAATTAAAGCTCGCAGTTTATAAAAATCGTGAATTCTCCATTCATGAAAATTTGCTTAAGGAATGAAAGGTTATAGGCGGGCATCGAAATTTAGTATAGAAGCTACCACCACCAGTTAACAGCGTATGTAGGAGACCAAATAAACACTTTTTTTTAGATGTGATTTTAGGGGAGAGTTATACAGAACGCACTTAAAACAGAATTGCGGCAGCGTAATGTTAAATTTTATTGGATTGTGTTGAATGACAAAGTACGAAAACGAACACGACACAGGTTTGATCAGTTAAACATGAGCAATGGCGTATGTCTACAATCCAATAAAATTTAATTGTATAAACTCCCGTTGCAACAAACATTTAAAAATATCAGTTTAATGTCCATGCAACCCGCCTCTCACAACGGCTTCTGTTTTTTTTTCCTGGGTATTCCCGTTTCCCTCACACTTGGCATTACGTCGCCATTACATCGTATAACTTCATTTATGTCAACACTACAGTTGACTTCGAGTTATAGCTTGCTTTGGAGGTGTAGTGCCCTGAGCTTGGGTTCTTTTCTCATTTGTAATTAATTTGATGAATTAGTTATATTTCACTACCCGGTGAACGTAAACAGTTTCAACATGATACAATCCCCGCTGGAAGGTTTGTTGTTATTTCCGTCTATCTCTTCACAAATATTCTAGTCGTCCTAGTGTTGGTTAGCAACCTAGTTCAGGCGTTTCTAGTGTGTTCGCATTTTACTTCCACAGAATCACTCAAGTAGAAGTTCAAATTAATACCGATTTTGAATTATCACACTTATCCCCCCTCCCATCCGGTTTCGATCGTAAATCCTATTGGATGCCTTGCTAGATGTTTCTGGGCTGCTACAACGGGACGTTCACTATTTTCCAAAACCTACAATTTAACTTCTATTGAATTTAAATGAAGCGCCTTATCATTCATCATCTAGACGTTTTCAATAAATAACTTCAAAACGTCTCGAGAAGTTATAGTACATCAATCATATTATTAATTCAAATTTACATCTTCCAAATTGTAATGATGTTTTATCATTTAAAAGATAAATGTTATATGTCCGTTGTTGTTGCCCTTTTATTTTACTGCGAATTATCACTTGAACCACCAATGCATTGAAAGTTTTTGTTCCCGTTATTCAGACATATAAATTAAATGCTGCTTTAAGAGCCTCAGCACTTTCTGGAAGTTACACTATGTCAACGGCCGCGAATGTAGCCTACTCCTTCTTACGGAATTATAAAACTTGTTCGAATTATTTAACTCATTTTAAAGATTTTTGGGTTATATTGTTTCTAACACTTAATTTTCATTCCAGCGAACACGAATAAAGGGTAAACAACACCAAACAGCAAAGAAGGTATTTATAGTGTACAGTGACGACCAAGAACACTGTTTCTCAGAAATATGTGATATTATAAATCAACATGGCTTGAAATAGCATAAATCTACAGGACAAAGTTCGCTTAAGTACTCCTACAAAATGATGCGCGCCCCCGACGGAAAAATAAAGTTCTTGTTTTGGCGCTGCATCTGCAGTCCCACTTCCAAGCAGGAGCGGAGTTTAATTCGCAACTTTTATCTCATGTTTTTGTTTCCCGAGGTGTTGCTGTCTGGCGCGCGCCCCACTTCTAGACGACGCGTCCCGCGGTTGAAATGTGTCGCCAGCGTATACAGGACACCATTAACCCGCACAAATAAACGAGTCCTCCGCCAACACATACATTCTCCCTCAGCAGGAAATGTGAGTGCTTTTGTGGCACTTGCGGCGAGATAATTTTTCTCGTCCACACTCCTGTCTGCACAGTCAGTGCATGGTGTGACAATGGTTCATTCTACTGCAAGTTGGGTAGAAAACGTGTTTCTTGTGGGAGAGTTTGGCACAGGGAAGTATTAAGCCGCTATTTGCTTTGAAATCGCTAACAAACCTAGTAAAAAAATCGTATAAAATTAAATTTAGGTAACCAGTCACGGTAAAGGGAGATGTAATTTAATTTACTGTAACATGAAAAACAAACAAAGTTTAACTTTAAAATTATCAACTTAATGTATCTTAAAATGCAGGAAAGCTCTATGATTGGTCAGTTTACACTTCTTACCGATACCAACGCTCAAGCGGCAGAAATTGCCCCCGTGCAAACGTTTAACATCGATCAATACGACTTGTAGAATTAACATCAGTGAGGCGTATGCTTACAATAAGAGCAAGTCCATGCATGTTGCAATAACATTAATATAGCCATCTTTTTACAATTAACTGGCAGAATCAGGCAGATGTCCTCCTTTCAATGTTGCTTTTATAATAATGCATGTTGGTCGTTTGCGAACCCCCCTCCCCCTTATGTGTTATGTGTCATCTGGTGGAAGCTATAGTAAAATGGGTTGCGCTCAAATATTCTCTGTGTTTAAATATATATGGATACCAGTTTTCATGGTGGTCGATTAAACAGCATCACATTTAATGCGCTGAATTACCAACTAGACGTGAGTTAGCAAGTTTTGAGTAAAACGGATATATAGCATAACATTTTTCTCCATTAAAATATACATACATGTGACTAGTTTCATGCTTATCGGTAAAATGGTGTCAGCGTTTATGGACCACGTACATACACGAATACGTACGTACTACGTATACACCAAAATCCATTTACATAGACAGGATGTTATGTAATTTGCGGATACGGGCACTGTATCGAGATTGTATGGTGTAAACTAAGCACAAGTTACATTAAGATAAAAACGTAGTAGGTGCTCGAATTTTGAGAAAAACGATTTAAACGCCTGCCCCCCCCCCCCACACACACACACGCGCGTATTTAATTTTAGGGACAGCAAGCTGCATCATCATACAGCACTTAAATTTTGAACTAAGATGTAGACACTACTCTTTTGTGGAACCCTCGTAAGCACTTCGTTCAGTGTGTTATTCCCAGATGGCACAAGTGCGCGACACGGCAACACTGCGGCTTACAGTATGAAACAACGAACCGTATTAAGATGATGTGCAGAGTCCAACACAGTAGTGCCACACTGGCCACGGAGAACACACACGGAAAATACTAGAACACGGCAACGACTATGGGTGCATCGGCCAGCCAAGCTGCACCTGCAGGCCTACTGCCCAATAAACACACTTCGTCCATTGTACGTATATAAAAGGTCTATATATCCATTTAAGGTTTACGTATTTTGTGTACATATTATATACGTCGAATTTATATCCATTGTGTACATTATAATGTGAAAGTTATGTCACTGTATTTATATTAATGTGTAGACATATAATGTATGTACATTACATGTATTATTAATATACATA
>PNEQ01124755.1:0-34039 GCA_003012365.1 Medauroidea extradentata
CGTGCGCGATGCGCGAAAATATATTGATCGCATCACTTGTTTTTGTTCACGGAACAGGTAGTTCTCATCGCCGCCGCGAGATGTCGGAAGGACTGTTCACGGAATAGTTCTCATTGCCGCCGCGAGATGTCAGAGGAACTGTTCACAATTTAGTAGTTCTCATCGCCGCCGCGAGACGATAGTTTACACAGCAGTCGCCACCGCGTGTTCGAGAAACATTACGTTTTTTTTTTTATCACGGAAAAGTTTACAGTGAAACTGCGAGATGTAGTACCAAAGTAAACTTGTATATGCAAAACGAATTGTTTAGCTAACAATCACGGAATTTCGTTATTTGGAGCGAAATTTTAATATGTAGTGGCATGATGAATGATTCGTTTTCATTTTAAAAAATCTGAAGAGGTTTTCTCCCTCAGCCAAGGTCGCTAGCCCATTCCAGCCAGCTGCGTAGTTATTGTTGCCGCGTCGGCAAGAAATGAAGATAAAAAAAACGTGAGATAGTCACTCTCGCTTCATTCCTTATCGCACCAGCTACGTTTCTGTTTGAAATGATAATTTACCGATACCACAGTATCGGCCCGATACCATGCCCGATACAGATACATGTAAAAAAGCCGAAGTATCGGCCGATACCAAGTATCGGTATCGGAACAACTCTAGTTTCAAGTTCAATGCATGTTTTTCCTTTATGTTTTTTTTCACAGAGCTTTATGGCCAGGAACAGAAAATGTAGGCCTTCAGAAACAATTTATTAGTGACAAGGAAATGCATTGTTGGGTTTAACATTGTGACATGGGAACCACTCATAGAACAGTTAACTTTTCAGTCCCGTCATCATTTATGTAAAATTCTTTGATTTTGCGAAAGCTTTGTGTATTTACGGTAGATTAACAATTTTTTTTGTCAGATAATAACTACCATGTCGATCAGTTCAGTTTGCTATTTGCAGTCATGAATTGCAATACAATTCCAGCTTTTAATGCCTTGTCGTGTCAGTTGTGACATGTGTTTTCCTTGTAGCCACAAATTTATGTTACATTTGTCGTTTCAAGCCTTCACATCAGTATAAATGCGGCATTGATAGCAAGAAGAAACAGCATTTTTATAATATACAGTACGTATATCACATATGTACAGTAGTTGATGCATGATTAACTGAATACTAACTTGTAGAAAGTTTACAGTTTCTCTAGTTTGCTTGACAAGTAATTATTCTTGCACTGTGTATTTAATTATTTCTCAGTATCACTTTTATTAAAAGTTTTTTGTGTTAAAAACTGCAACAGTTTGATCCCAGTTTTTATTTTAAAAATATATACAGTATATATAAAACTGTATTATTTTTATGTCAGAGTCGTACAAAAAATTATTGCTGTATCAGGACTAGAAGACCAGACATAAATTATTTCCATTGTTAAATATTTGGGGTGTATTACTTTTGTCTAGTTCAGAAAAGTGTACAGATTTTCTCAAACTCCTTCCGAGAGACAACATTTGATGATGGTGAGCTGGAAAAGCAAATATTTGGTATTGATAATTCTCAAACTCCTCCCAAGTAGATTTTTTGAAGAGGGTTAGTTGGAAGGTTGAAAAGACACTTCCCCAAGGTGTGCATGCTCATTTGGCCACTCTACCTGTTCTTCTTGCTGAGTTGCCAAGAACGTCTAGAACATTTAGTCTTTCCACATACAGATGGCTACTGAAAATCCATGTTAATCGAAGGGGGGCAATGCTGCAAAATAACATAAAATCTCAGATAATCTGAAATACCAATAAACATTGTAAAAGTTACCCTTAACCTTGTAAATTAAGTACTCTCTTTTTTTTAAAGATGTAGTACTCTAGTATCTGTGTTGTGGTGTTGTACTCTCCGTGTTTGAGAAATTGTGTTCAGTAGTTTTTTTACTGAATGTTAATTTCTTAAAATGCCACTGTTAATTTGCAAAGCTGATAATGTGAATGATGATAAGAAATGTTATGCGCTTTGTACAATTTTCCAGACGATGAGCAAAATTATTAATTCAAACATACGTATATAAATTAACATTGAGTACCATTTTGTCTGTTGTGTAATCTTCAGTTGCTAAGTAGATGGTACTGTAAGTGTATGTTATTTGATTTCTTGTTTTTGCCTTGATGAACAAATTTTTCCTGCTGTAAAATTTGGGAAATTGTGGTAAGGCAGGTATTGTGGCTTGTCTCAACAACAGTGAGGGACCAATGACTTGGAGAATAAGAAACAGGAAATAAAGTGAACGTTGCCATTATGAAGGAACTATTCCAGCATTTACCTGAAGGAAAGAGTGAGTGAGTGAAGAAGGTTTGGTCAGCGCTTAACATCGAGGTTTTAAGCGCTGGTGAGGGGTGACATGATGTGAGTATGGAACAGCGCCAGGAGGAATGGGCAGGGGAAACGGGAGATTCCCGAGAAAACCCGCCGACCAGCGGCATCGTCCGCTGAAGGAAAGAGCTGAAAGAATTGATCAGTTTGTGCCTTTGTTCTTTTGCACATAACTTTAAAACAGTTTTGTCATTAAAGGAACAAACTTTTCTACATATATTTATTGCACTGAATGAACACTTTCTGCAGAAGTGTTAGTTTTAGTTAAAATGAAATGATGCTGTATTTACTTTACATTTTTCCGTGTGGTTTAAACAAATATTGTGTTTTTACGACAATTAAATACAGTCAACTCGCAATTATCCGCACTAATGGAGGGAGCCAATGCCCCAGATAATCCAAAATCTAGGATTATCCACTTTTAGTACGCTTTCTTAGATCTCAGTGGAAAGAAAAAAGGTCAAATTCATTCCTGCAATAAAAGGAAGCAACTTAATACAGTGGACTCTCGATTATTAGTATAAATGATCAGGGTATCTGCGGCAATAATCTAAGAACACAAATAATAAAAGAATCACTGATATCTTGTTCACCCAAGATAATAATCTCGTTAACCCATTCATATGCAACTCGCGGGACAATCTCGTTAATCCATTGAAGCACGGATCTAATTTTTTCTCCTGCTGGAAAATACTTAAATATTTAAGCCTTTCAAAATACGGCTACGGGGATAAAACTTTGGTTAAGATAATGCGAGTAAACTCAGTGTGTATTTATAAATAACCAAAACTGTTTTTCAAAAAAAAAAATAATTTTTTTCAACTATTTAAAGTGAAATATTTTGCACGGATAATCTGCAAATCGGATAATCCACACACGGATAGTTGGGAGTCTACTGTAGTATCTTTTACAATAAAGTTTTGAGAAAAATGGAATGTCTATGGCTAGACTTTTATAAATTATCTTTGAAAGAACTGTGTAATGGGAGGGCATGACTGGATTTAGTTGCATGGACATACTCCATTGCGAAATAAATGACTGTCAAAAGAAAACTAAAAATAAGACAAAAAACATAAAAAGCAGAGTATGCTTTAGTCAACAGGATACATAATCAACATAAAATTCCAAAAAAGGAATCGGGTCAAGTAAAACAAGGAACAAACAGATAATAAATGAAATAACAAAAATCAAAAAATAAACGTAAGTTAACATGCAACACAACGATGAGACAAAACAAAAACACAGTGGAAATCAGACACAAACAGAAATACAAGAAACGACACAACGATGAGACGGAACAAAACACAAAGATATCCTGTCCTTCTATCCCGTTCTCCCAACTTCCCTCTCCACTAATTTTTTTGGTCAGGAACCTTCATGGGCGCAAGAACCCACCAGAGGTTCAGAGGCTTTCGCAACTGTTATCTGTATCTTCTAGGCTTCTGGGTTGTAGCAGCGTCACTGTCGTATTCCTTCCTGACGTTTCGGAGAGCATTATAGCCTCCATCTTCAGAATAGAGTTGCAGAAACAGTAACTTATCTTTCTGAGTCTCTGCGAGGTCCTCCTGCCTTTATATGCTGTGGGCTAAGCCTGGGTGTTCCCTGATTGGCTCAGGCTCAGCCCACAGCATAGAAAGGCAGGAGGACCTCGCAGAGACTCAGAAAGGTAACGGTTACTGCTGCTGCAACTCTACATTGACGATGGAGGCTGCAATTCTCTCCGAAACGTCTGGTAGGAATACGACAGTGACGCGGCTACAACGTAGAAGCAACTTGCCAAAAGGTTTTTTGACTAACACTTTTGGGTACCCTGTTCTGCCCCTCTACTCCATTTTACCTTCTCCCCTCCCCCTTATTTTTTTTTTTTCGGAAAACTTCACGGGCGCACGCTTATCAACTCACCATTAATCATGTTGATCACACAGTTAACAAAATTACCATATTATACACTGATATTAACAATATATAATTGCATTGACTACTTCTTCTTTTTATAAGTAAACACATTATTGAAGCTTTAACACAATGGGTACTTTTACATTGTAAATATGTATATTCATTTGTAAACAAATTCTGAATAATTTTTTTATGTCTTTTTCCACAGATATCCTATTTTCTAACTGTTATATAATTGTAGACCTGAGTAAAAATACCTCTTTTTTTATATATATAAAATTTAGTTGCATGTAAGATTGTCCTTAATTTATGATTATTCCTTGCTTTATAATCCTGAAAATCTTGATTTTTTAAAGTAATTTGTAATATTCTGTGACAAATATAATATTTATTATATCTTCAATATGACGTAGGTATACATTAAATTTTCTAAACACATTTCTTCATGATACTCTCTTATTTACTCTCACCAAAATTCTTAATTTTTTTTTACTTACTTACGTACTTTCAGTGGAATTACCCAGAACTCTAAACCATATTAAATCACAGAATGAAAACATAGGTATATGATAAGCCAACTTTAAGTTTTATCTTCTACTAATTCTCTGTGGGATTTGAACAAAATCATACAAACAATGCTTTATTTTCCAAGACTGCTTTACGTACACAAACTTTAAAGGAAAGAGTGTGTCCATTTCTCGTCAGGTTAGTTTCATTATCTGCAAAAAATTATGTTCCAGCTTTTCACCCTCTTAAATTTCGAGTTCTGTTTTTAGATATTTATATAAGCTTAATTTTAAAGCAACAACCACCTCAATATCTCAAATGGTTTGGGAGATACAGATGATTACTTGGAAATACATTAAATTTTTTTAACCAGCTTTCAAACACCAATATTGAAGAATCCTGAAATGACTTTTTAGGTATTTCTGTAACCTTCATTTTAAAGCAAAAACCACCTCGATATCTCAAATGGTTCAGGAGATACGGATGATTAATTGAAAACGTGTTAATTTTTTTACCGGCTTTCAAGGACGAATTTTGGAATATCCTAAAATTACTTTTTAGACGTTTACATGAGCACCATTCTGATGCAAAGATCACCTCAATATCTTAACTGGTTTAAGAGAAATAGAGGATTTATCGAAAACACATTTAACAGCTTTTCATCCCCTTAATTTTTGTATTTTGAAAAATTGAAGAATTATGAAATAAGCATTTGCTTAGGCTAGGTTTTGAAGTAAAAATAAGAACAATATATCATCAGGTTAGAGAGGTATTGAGAATTTTACGAAAACGTGTTTTGCCCTTTTTCTCCCCTTTGATTTTTTATTTTCGAAAAATCCTTCCTTAGTGGAAAGCCATGAGGGGAAGCTACACTGAACATTACACGTTTTTTAGGTCCAGCGGTTTGGGCTGTGCGTTGATGAGTGAATGAATAAGTGGGGCACTAAATTTTGTATATAAGATTTTATCTACTTTGATGGCTTATTTCTTTATACTTTATTAGCTGATGCTTTGCAACATTTAGTAGTTTCCCTTCAACTTAGTTGTCTCCCTTTCCCTTATTTGATTGGCTGTATCTTGTTTCCCAAGTTTATTTAAGTGTAGCCCTTGTCTTGTATAGAATGCCCTTTTTTGACTACACGTAATAAACCTGACATTTCTCTAAAGCCTCAATTCCACTGAAGCAACATTTTGGTAACATGTCGCATGCGGCTGACGACAGCTGTCGGCTGTGTGTAGCATGCGGCTTGTCGTCTACGGCAAGGTATGGTGCCACATGCTACATGTGTTGCCGTGTGTCGCATGTGCTCCGTGTGGGGACGTGTATCATGCCACAAACGCAATTCTACTGAAGCGACAGTTTCCTAGCCGATTCTGGCCAAGAAGAATGTCTTTACAGACGATTGCGGCTGCAGCTTATATTGTGATTGCGAATGGTCGCAGGAGGAAACTTCTCCCGGTGGTGGAGGCGAGAATTATTTATTACACCACAAAAGAGATCATACCCGAACCACAATTTTCCATTCACTGGTGATGCGCCGCTACCCCTTTGCAGTCTTTAGCTCTCTCGATGGAAGGCTGAACGGAGGTTTTTAATAGTCTTTTTTAACAGACTTCAGAAACAGGTGTAGGTTATCAATTCAATTGTTTTTTTTTTTAATTTTGTTACCTCAGGACTTCATCACTTGAAAACCGATTTGTAAATTTTTTTTTTTTTATTGTTGAGAAGGGGATGTTTTCAAGTGGGATCTGATTTAAATTTCATTGGCATTGGACCTTGGATTTTGAAGATACGCCAGGGAACTCTTCAAAATCTAATAGGAAATGTATAGTGATTAAGATATTGGTAGGTGTATGACAATCCAATACTAGGTAGGTACCTAACTATGGTCAAGGACGTTTTGGACTGACTTGGATTGCGAAAGCACAATGAAACTCCTTAACGACAAACAGTACGAATGAGGAAGATAGGCACTGGAACTCAGAAAAAAAAAATCAAGAAATAAAGAAAATTTAACAAAAAATAACACAGACTTAAAAAAAAAAAAAAATATCTGAAAAAAAAAAAAAAAGGACCACAAAGTAAAAAATAATTACGTTATTTTTAGGCTACTTACAACAATACAATCAATTTATTAGGACAGTAATAATATACAATTATTGTTATTTTTGGAGTCTGTGCCAGCCAAAGTTAACAAATGTGTAACAAGTAGCGTATACATATAATTTAATGAAATGTAACGTTGACTGCAACTAAGCATTTCTTAATCGACATATAGACAGCAGCCGCGCGGCGTTGAACAGCACGAGGCGCAGTGGTGGGTGTATACGGCGGGGCTGGGAGGGGAACACGTGGTTCTAATAGGTATTACTACAATACTGAATTAGCATACGTTAAAACAATTTTGTCAATTTTAGGAAATTTCGTAAGGTTACTTAAAAACATGGCTAGCACTGACTCCAAAAATAACAATAGTTGTGTGGTACTGTCCTAATAATTTGTTTGTAATCTAAGTAGTCTTAAAGTAAAATTATTATTATTTACTTTTTAGTGCAATTTTTCTGTGTCAATTTTCTTTAGGTCTGTACTAATTTTGTTAATTTTTTTTTTATTTTTTCATTTCTACAACGCTACACTCGTATAAAATTGCAAACCATTTAATAATAAAAGTATTGTTTTCAGTTTATTGATTTGTATACTTTCCTAACATTACATTCCATGGTTCAGGGGCATTACGATAGTCTTCAATAAACTTAACCGTTTTTTCATTGGACAATCCCATCTTGTCGCCCAGAATTTGCCGCACCGATCCACACACTGCCGGATCGAGGGCGACACTGTTCGACAGCAAGATTTTTGTGGCATGTGGCAATATTGTCGGTCCGACTGGTGGTGACATGTCGCATGCATCATAGTCGCATGCCACATGACGCACAGTGTTGCCTCAGTTGAAATCAGACGGGCCTGTGCGTCACTGCCGCATGCTACATGTTGCCAAAATGTTGCCTCAGTGGAATTGGGCCTTTATAAGCGCTCACACATTGTACTTCTGTATTGACACATGAAGAAGACATTAAATCATACCATGATGGGAACATCCACTACATATAATATTTAGAAATGGTGGAAAATAAACAGCTAGGCTAATAATATAACTTGAGAGACACAAGTGCAAGTACTTACAGTTAATACTTGTGGATAGTTACACATACATAAAAGAACAACACAACATTCTTACCCGGTCACAATGCTGGTCGGACCAGCTTCATAGAGCGGCAAGTCATAGCACAGTGTCGACTAGCCCAGTCTGCATTGTTGCTGGGGTCTGGGGTGGAAAAATAAAATTATCCTACATGAAGGCCTGGAGGCTGTCTGGATTTGGTACTGTATTGATGGACCGGTTCACATTGTCTGAATTTTGAACTGCTGTAGGAAGATGGCAAGGCTTTTACTTCTCTGGTGCTATAATGGGAGACAAAATTTTTTCTGTGAGAAACTGCATGAGTGGCAACTAGCTTCTCTTAAGGATTGAAGTTGTGCCCAGCTGAGGTTTGCGTGGTCCTTTCCTCAAGAGGATCCAGTTGCAGCTTAAGACAATTTATCACAACAAAGTTTTTGACTCCTGTTATAACAACAGAGAAATAAAAGCCTTGCCATCTACTTACAGTAGTTCAGAAATCAGATGGTGGAAACTGGTCCGTCAATATGTTACGATATCCAGATAGCTTCTAGGCTTTAGTACTATAACATTAGTGTGTTTTAACCCTGATAATATTTGTTAAAGATTTGGTAACACATTTTTACTTTAATTTTTTCGTATTTCGTTATATCCATTATAAGTTTCATTGAGTAATTCACAATCTTCCTTGACAGAACCAGTTACTTGTCCCATAGGTGCTCCCAATTTTACTTTACCTGTAACTGTACAATCATCAATTTTCTCTTGTAGAACTCTAGCCAAACTTCTTAGTTGACTATCTGTGTACTTTTAATTGGCTTCTTCTTAACCACAGGTTCCTTGAAGATAGTTGGTGGTTTATCTTTATTATTATTATTATTATCATTATTATTATTATTATTATTATTATTATTATTATTATTATTATTATTATTATTATTATTATTCAGAAGAATTGCAAATCTGTTATTCAGTGAAATACCATCTACTTGGCCTCAAACATTGTGTTTGTGTTTATTATTATTCACCAGTGTTGTCTATGATTCTCTTCCATTTTTAATATTTTCCTAAGCACTCAGCTATTTACCAGGTTTCAGGAGCCAGTTATTTAATTTATGATGTTCCTTTTTAACTATATGATGATATAGAAAATGCTGATGTTAATATTTTTGATAATTTTTGCTTGTTCAAAGCTTTCAGAATAGTACCGAAATATACTAAGTGCAATTAAATTTTTGAAATAATGATGCCTCCTACTGCAAAGAACGGTTGTTGAATTCCACAGTTACTTGTTGTAGTATGAATATTACTGCCCAAGAAATGTGTTAGTATGTACTGTAATTGGTAATTAGTATTTTTAATTTTATGTTTTTTTAGCATTTTGCTATGTACCATAGCTGTTCTGTATCATTAGCAATGTGCCACTCATCATTGTGTTGTAAAGTATTTTTATAAACACTTATTTCTGGTACGGTTACAGTTAGTGATTGTATGGTAGCAGGCAATTGTTAAAATTAACCCCATTACTTTACTGTGTAGTTTTCAAGTTCAGAAATCTCTTGAATGGGTAATATGACATGTACATATTATTTTATTTTGAGCTCTCCATTAAAATGACGTGAACTTAAATCCAAATCCACATTTAGCTGTAAACAAAGTTGTCAACAGTAGGTGGAATAAGAACTTAACTAGCTGTAATAGCAGTAGATGAAAGTGAAATGTTTGCTTGCTTTGTTTGTAAAGAGCAAATATCCAGTTCACTGTGCTCACCAGCTTCACAGTACCATGACTCAGGGTGCGCATACGTAGAAAGCTTGTTTCCTGCGTTTTTGAATCAGCGCTGACAAGCGGAAATCAGCACGAAGAAACTTACGCATGATATCAAATGTGACTGCACACAAAGGACACCTGTCAGCGCTGGTTACCAGCGGCCACCAGCACTAACGAGCTCACAAGAATGTTTGGAACCTATTTATTGCCAGCACTTAGTACGCTTGCCACCTTGTGAGCAATAGTAGTGTAAGTTGCAGTTTAACAGTGATGGATGTGGACCAATTTATATCTCTGGTGTTCGAACGAAGAGCGATTTGCAACAAAACTGTCAAGTAACATGCGAATAGACACCATGTTGACAAGTAATGGAAAGAAATTGGAACAATAACGGAAGAAAACAGTTACTGTAAACTGTTAGTTAACAGGCCTAATTATGATAGTACAGTAAGTAAACATACATTTATTCCCTATTTCAATGTTTTATACATTGATTCTTGATTCAAAACACCATTTAAGTATGTTCATTTGCAGTAATTTGCTACCATTACTCCACCAACAATACTACTATTAACACACTATGAGTTTTGCTTCCTTTATTGTAAATTAAAGGGTTATTTGCAAAGTATGATTTTAAAATGTCTCACATATTTTGGCTTCATTTGTTGGTCTTCCTAGTGGCTTGGTCTGCTTTCAGCAACCAGGACTACAATGGTATGGATAAGATTGTGTTCTATGTCCTCCCCATAAATAATGACGTTCTGTAAAAGGCACATACATTTGACAATATTCTCTCCATTCTCAATGTATGTTTCAATACTTTTCGAAAGTAAACGTCATTTTAAATACATAATTCCAAAAGCACACTTGATTGACTTTCTCATACGAGATAACTGTTTGTTGTAGTTCTCTTCATCAATACCAATATCAGCTCATGCATGCGGTTTTAGAAGGCGTGATAGCAGTGGATTCGCCTCATCCCCAACAAAAACATACGGAGCTTTTACATTTTTCCAAGGCAAGAATGAAGGTTCTGGAATGTCAAGCTTCTGTTTCTGTAGTAGGTCGTACAGGTCGGATGCTTGGAATGTCCCACCATCACTTTGTTTTTACATCACTGGTAACATATTTGTAGTTAGAGTCTGCAACACTTTGTAGTACCATGGAGCAGAAGTGTTTGTAATTGTGAAACATAGAACCTGTGTGATCTGGAGGTGTAATGTGTATATGTTGACAGTTGATGGAACCTACTGAATTTGGAAAATTCCAAAGTTGAAAGTAGTCAGTTGCAATGTTAGTTAGTCGGCACTGGCATGAGACGAGATAGAAACTTGTCCCAGATTGGCAGCACAACTTCTCTCTCTATGAATGCTACAGTTGTAGAACCCACGCAGAAGCTGAAAGCCAATGTCTTGAATGATGAACCTGTAACCAAATACCTTTATTAAAAAAAAGTAGTCTGCCGGATTGCTTTTGCAAAGACACGAAAGTGACATTGTATAATAGTTTGTTATAACACAGCTTTATGCTACCACATAAGGTGCTCTAGGTTTTGAATTATCGTAAATGAAAATTACTATTTGTCATTTTCGTAGAGCACAGGTAATAAAAAGTTATCAATGTAGGTCTACACAGTTGATAGCAAAAACAGTGACCTACCTCCAGGCATGTGCAATTGGCAACATTTTTATTTTTCAATATTATTTTTTCCTTATATTTTATTTGTACATTCCTTGCATTTCAGTTAATCTGAAATAACATTTACCTAATATAATCTTGAAATGAATGCTGTCTTTTTTTTTTTTTTTTTTTTTTTTTTTTTTTTTTTTTTTTTTTTTTTTTTTTTTTTTTTTTTTTTTTATATTGTGGTCTTAACCACAGATGATACAAAATTTAGAGCACCTTTTCGTTTGTTAGAAATGACACTTAATTACGGCTGCCATCTACCACCAGAAAACAGCTATTTTACTTATGTTTTTAACACTAAATTAAGTAATGGAAAATGACAAAATTTTGGTATTGTTATATCTACCGTTGTTTGCTAGGGACCATAATAAAAAACAAATAGAAAATGTTATTAATTTATTTTAAGTTATGATCCCTAGCAAATGATTTATGACACATAGAGATACGACTGTCAAAGTTCCATCATCGTCCATTACGGTACTTAGTTTGTTGCTTAAAAATGTTTAAAAATTGCTGTTTTTCTGGGGTTTAGATAGAAAACTTAAATCAGTGTTCGATTAAAATATAAATTTACAAATTTTTTGATGACCAGCGATGTAAAATAAATACGCTTTTGTTGCGTAAATGACATTGCGAAAGAAGTGGAAGGATTTGCGCAATCAGTTCATCACCGAACTGTCCAAGTTACCCCGCCCAAGGTCAGGAGATGAAGGTGGCATCCTAAAAACAAGTAAGTGGCAGTGCTTTAAAGCTGTATACTTCCTAAAATCTTGTAATCTAGCCATTTCTGCAGAAGTTAGGAATGAGGTAAACTCACAAACTGTTGAATATCAACATATCCTGGAACTGTTGATGATAACGTGTTTGGAGACTACACATTAAACTGTCCATACCAACAGAATGAATACGTTGCTTTGTCGAACAACCTTGACACGTCAATAATACCTGGTCCATCCAAAGACAGTGTCTTTTGCTTGACGAACTACAAGTGTCGCTAACTGATCAGCCAACCCAACACAAGGTTATTAGGATCAAGGGACAGAGAGTAGATGATGACTACACAATGTCGATGTTGGCAATCAGAAGTAAGAAACTAGACATTTTGGCACAAAAAATGGCTAGTAAAGAATGCAACGATGCTGAGGGTGAACATCTTTTGTTGTTTAAGGCTTTACTCCCTCATGTACATAAAATTAGCCCTGAAAATGTACTATCTGTTCGTGGAAGTTGTTCAGGAATTCGCTTATCCAATTAACTACCATGCGGTTGAACCCCTGGTACCCATTCAAACCACAATCCTGTACTCGTCTACATCCTCTTCGTCAACTGGGAATAGTGTTTTTCTTGACAACAATCAAGAATCTACAAGTTCCGTCCTCACATTCATTCAATCATAAAATGTGAAACATTGTTACTATCTATTATTGTGCATTTTTTAACTACGTAATATAAAAATATCAATATTAAAATATATTTTTGTTTTTTCTTCCTCAGTTAAAACATATGTTCTGTCATTCCATGTATATTTGCCAGTTAAATATTTTAATAAAGAGAAGGAACATCAACTTGGTTACCAACATTTAGTTGTGCATATTGTTTATTTAGTACAATTATAAAATATAATGGCCCTATAAAATCTTTTAACAATTTACCTCAAAAACAAATTACAAGTTGTTGTTTTGGCAGAATTGGTCGCTGGTGCCAGTTTCCCCAATTTTTTGTTAAAGTTTCTTCGATATTTTCTAAAATATAATTGAAAGTCTTAATCTGAATCCTTACATAGCTACAAAAGTGCAACTTGTCCCCTTTTAATTGTGGAAATCAGTGATGGTATTCACCAAAAACTGGCTGATTGCAATTAATTTTGTGTACATCTACTCTCTTTTTACACCACTTTAAAATCTTTATTTTCGGCCAAAATCATTTCATTCTCACTTGCTGAAGACATCTTTCTTAGGAAGCTGTCTACAAATTGTCCTTATTTCCAGCTTTCTTTGTGTTCACCCCTCAGTGTTACAGTAGCTGAAAACAAACGCTGACAAGTGCAAGCGACAAGCGTGCCGATTTCCAGCTTTCTACGTGTGCGCACCCTTAGTCTTACTACTTTGCTACTTCTGGTCACAATTACGATTATGATTATGATTCATTAGCAGTGTGCTTGAACATTTTTTTTGTAGTGGGAAATACTTTTATATAAAATTTGTTTTTTAAATGTAGCTTATCAATAATATCTCTTAAGTTATCCCTATTACCAGCAGTAGAGTTTATCAGTTGTGTTTGTGACAGACTAACCTGAAGGTAATATGTTTTACAGACCTGTGTCATGGTTGAAGAATGTACTTTAGTATGAGACAGGTTGGCAAACTCATTAGCAACATTCCAATTTAGTTTAGGATATCAGAAAGAGAAATAAGTAGTAATTTTGTCTAAAATAATTTGCTCATTCTGCAAACCTTAAGTCGTATTGTTTATTAAAATATCAGTAAAACGTGTCCAAAACTGAACTTTACGGTGCTCCAGTAATTTTTGCTGTATCTGCATGTTACAGTTTTAGGCTGGTGACGTAAATATTAACAATAATAATAATATTAAATCGGTTTTAAAAAATTAACAAAAGTAAACAAAACATTTCTTGGTGTACTGTATTTTACAACTATTGAGCCGGCCCTCCGTAGCGTGGTTGGTAGCATGCTGACCTAATGTGCGAGAGGTCCTGGTTTCGAATCCCGGTACGGGGATGGATGTTTGTGTTGTTTTCGTTGGTTTAGTTAGTTTGTAAGCCGTCCCTCACCAAACCCGAAAACTGCATAAAACCAGGAGACTTTAATAAACCCTCTAAAATAAATAAAATTACAACTACTGAGCAGACAGAACCTAAATAAAATTAACAAATACAGTGGCCTAAAGGCCATTATACAATCAGGACAACTTCCTTTTGATGCCACTGTTTTCCTGTTGTTTTGTTTTATGATTGTCATGAAGCAGTTACGTAACATCTGATTAGCCAGTGTAGAGTAAAATGTCAATTCGAGTTTTCTAAAATGTGATTATGTATTTTAGTTAGCTTAGCTTACAATTCACTCAGTCACAACGTGACTATCTTTGGTGATCGAGAATCCTGATCAAATTACCAAGAAAACCTAGCTAGTTCTGTGTTCCCGTTTTAAGCGGAGCATTATGTTCGGTAAGTTAAAAGGACCATAAATTGTTTCCTTTTTTATAGGTGTCCTTTTTATGTAGAGGCATTTTGGGCATGTTTTACTGTATGTATCATTCATCACTCAAAATGAACTGTTGCAATCTTGTCTAGAATATTACATCATTGAAATTTGAATTGCTGGAAAAGTAGCACTCCAGTGATAATTTCTAACTCATACAAACGTACATGAGTAAATTGTTTGTTACAAAAAAATGTTATGTGAAATTATTTTAGTTGTATGTGGTAATCCATACTATGTAGCTAATGAGCTGGGTTGACTGCCTTAAATTTTATTTGATTTTCATCACATTCTTTCGTATTGCTAAAGTGAACTTTCATAATTTTGTTAAGTGATCAGTGTGTCTTAGCCAGATGGAATAATATGTAAAGGTAGTATTGTAGTGTTAATAACTTTTTTTTTAATTTGTGCATAAGCAACTTTGTATTAAAAATGTCAAACTGAAAATTTTGATTGTTTTCATTCTTAAAATAGTAAAGGTAAAAAGAATCAATTTTTTTTGTTCTGTTCCGCAGAATCAGTCTTTGCATATGTAAAAATAATACTGTGTAGTTAATTAAAGATGAAGTAACATACCATTGATAGTTTAAGTTTTGTACTTAAGGACTAGATAGTTATCTGATTTCAAATAAGAGTTTTAAAGGTATGCTAAATTATATGAAAGTAATCAAAGAATGCAAAACATGGATTCAACTAAAGCACTGTGGCTGTATTCAAATTAAGAAACTTATTTTGAACTTGGTTAGTATATTGACATCTCTTAGCTAATTTATAATATATTGGGTACAAGCAGGCTACAGGGTGTCATTATGCAAATGTGATTTATACTGTATTCTTTCCATGTGTGTGATTCATTCCACTAGTTAAGTACAGTAATGTTTGTGTTTAAAAAAAAAAAAATTAAATTGTTAATTTTACCTTTTTCAAAAATATTTTCAGAGTTTAGCATTTGTAAAACAAATTTATTCTTTAAATATTGTGCCAATAATTAGCTTTTCTGCTTCAATAAATGATTCGTCAAATCTAAACGTGGTGCCTATTTTTATTTTCGTAATGTAGTTTAGTTTCCTATACCAGAATGTAAATTTGTAATAATTTATAAGGTTTTAAACTTTTTCTAATAAAAAATATAATTTTTAAATCTAAATTTATGTTGTATGTTCTGACACACTGACGAAGTGAGTAGTTAACAGTTAACTATGGTACCATATTTTCACCTTATGTTGTAATGTTTACAAATTCATTCCATTACCAGTAATTTTGATGGCCATAATTTAAAAATGACCCATGGGTATTTGAATAGCCACATATAAAATTTCTTTGGCCAGCATAGGTCATGTGTTATAGTAGTACGTAAGTATTGAGATTCAAGTAACTATTGAGCCACGCACATTTCCACTATCAGGGTTATGAATACATTTAGCAATACCATATATAAAGATTATTTGGGGTAAAATGAGCACTTTTGAAACCCTAGTTACTTTTTTCCTTTCAGTTAAATTATATTTTCCTGCCAAATTTTAATAGAGACGAAAAAGTCTACGTAATAATCAAAGTACCGTATGTAGATTGTGCCACGGTCAACAGTTAATGTCTAAGGTCACAAAAAATTATTTATTTTGGACACTATTGTCGTCAAAAGTTCTCACTTTATCGCAAACTATTTACAGCTATGATTTGAGTTTTTATTTGAGAACCTCGTTAAATAAATTTTTGACTTTACTATTTCTGTCTAATAACGTTACGCATAGTTAGTTAAATGTGTACAGTAAACTATTTAATTATTTGTGTTCATCCACTTTGAAGGTTTATTGCAGCACCATAAAAATACATTGTTGATAAAAATGACTACAGAACAGTAAACTCAATTACCTGTCTGTAGAGAGTATGATCTCAATACAACTCAACCTCAATTTTAAGAGGGTACTGATTTTATGAAGAACATATAACTTTCTTAATGTTGATTGATATTGCACATTTGCCTCAGTTTTAAACTATCGGCTGCGTCACTTTCCCTCAAAAAGTGCTGATAATTGGGAGTTGACTGTATGTATATAATAATTATGAAACAAATAAATGATTGTATAGTTATTGTAGTAGGTAGTACAAATTACTAGATGAAAGAAAAATGAAAGAGAAAAGTTAACCACTTTATTCATGTTGCTGTTAAGAATAAATTTAACATGATTGTATCTTTTATACATGTATGTTGGTTGGTGATGAGACTTTGCTGCAGAACAGTATGTATTTAAAGTCTTGACCATGATACATGTCTTATTGATAAAACCACCATATATTGCAAGTAGAATACTGTGTTAAGTTTGTTTGCAAATACAGAAAGATGCATTTGGTCATGGTTTCAAGTTATATCTTTGTTTTGTGTGTGTGATAAAATTCAGCATGATTTTAGAGATATCAAGTGTTAGTATATTCAGCACGTTCGATGACTCCCTTGTCTAGGATAATTATTTAAAATATTATGTATTATGACCTTAGATGTTAACTTTTGAGTGCAGAACAATCTAAACACTTTGATTGTTAATAGGTTGCTTTGTTGTTACTAAAAAGTGACAGGAAACTAAATTTTGTGACAGCTAAAGAGTATTGTAATTAGGATTTCAAAAGTGCTCACTTTATCCTGAACCACCTATACTGATTTAATGTTAAGAATTTTCTTTGTCTTTAGAGTTCAGTTATGATAAAATGCTTAATGTTATTTCGTGCATACAAGGAATCCAGCAAAAAATTTCTTCTGCAGGACTTTATTAACACTATACTTACGTGACATATATGTAAGTTTTTTCGTTAAGTATGTTTTTTTTTTTTTAATTCAGTAATACATCATTCTACTTATGTTTACTATGCCTTGAATTAAAAAAGTATATATAAAGTTAGGGTCAGGTAACAGTCATGTTTGTTGATGCAAGTGTGTAAGAAGATATTACAAGCAAGCACAATAAATAAATCTCATAGCTTTTATTAAATAATGTCAGAAACATAGTTTTATTATTTTTAACTATATTCATAAAGAACCATGTACTATCTGAAGCAAAGGCATGTGGGTAATCAACACAGGAAAGAATTATAACATATTAAAAAACATAAATTACTCTACAATTTTTACAGAATTCTGGTCTGTGACTGTCATAGCAAATTTGTGAACTGAAGTAACTTGTCCCAAGAACATCTTAAAATGAGGTAGTTCTTTCAGGTTCCCTTGCCGTGTTCTGAAAATAAAAAATTGACAAAAGACTATACAAAAACTGCAAAGTAAATAATTATGTATTTGCCGAAAATATCAACTGGCTAAATATTATTTTGCCACAGGTGTGAAACTACAAACTTTCTGCTATCTGTTGGAACATTCACATTTGTATGCTAAATTTAAATATGTAGTGTGTAGCCTACAAGTAGACAGTAAAACACTGCGGGCTACATCTTTTTTTTACTGAGAGCGCTGAGATGGTTGGCCAGTAAAATTCTCATTTTAGGAACAGTACATACCTACTTGTTACACTGTCGTCTCAGCAACTAAACAAAGCAATCAGCTATAGTTAACAGCGGAAACAGTGGCATCTGCTGTTCCTAAGCAAGTATGGTTATGCCTGTAGCAATGGATATGGGTTTAAGGTGGAGTAAAATATAAATAAATTGTGAGGTACATACTAGCAAAAAATGTGTGTACAACATCACAAATGTTATTTCTCCACAAACTGTAATAACCAGGAATAAACTTTTTACTGTTTTCACACAGTCGACCATCTTGTGTCATCTCCTTCCTGTCACTTGTTTACACTAGGGCTGTTCGATATCAGAAATTTTGACATTAATATTAAATTTAACTGCATACTCTGTATTTTCTGTATATTGATAATATCGTAACTTTTCGGTATATATATAGTAGAGTAACTTTTCTGTTTATTGATAATACCGAAACTTTTTCGGTATATCAATGATACCGAAACTTTTCCGGTATATTGATAATACCAAAACTTTTCAGTATATCAATAATATTGTAATTTTTCCGTATATTGATAACACTGTAACTGTATATCGAAAATGTTAATTTTTTGATATATCATTAAGTATGCCGGTAACATCGACTTTTTTTATATCAACTTTTAAATTTTGGTTGTTTATAGCTTTTTATTTTTCTATATAGATTTTTAATGGTATTTATCAACATCCTTATTTTCTTAAAATTTAATAAAATTTATGTGCCGTTAAATCGGTATAGTTTTGTAAAAAAAATTTGAATAAATATTGATAGTACCAAACTTGTAGGTTTAGATACACACGCTAATTTCAGAATCACATTTCTAAAGACAAGCAAATAAGTGTTCCTGTTGTAGTGCATTGTGCAATTAACACCCCCTTTATGTGTTCCAGACGATGAATACACATTCTCATAAACATTTGCAATGCAGTGACGGCACAGATGGTATAAAATAATATTAATAAATGCAAGTGTGCAAGTTCTTTTCCCCTTCACGATTGTTGATTTTTCTAAGCAAAAAAAAACACCATCTAAAACTGGAAAAATTTGTTTGTTTATTAATGCACAATAAAGACTTCGAAATCACATTTGTACTTGAACTAAGTCATTAGTTTGACAAGTGGCTGGATAATGTATTCCAAGATAGATTTCCCACGATTTGAACTCTTTGCTGCATGTTTATCACCTACACAATTTTGAAGGGCATCAGGTTAAACCACGGGGGTAGCATAAGGTCTGAATGAAGGGCGAGGGGAGTGAAGCCAAGAAGGGGGAGAGGTAGCCACAAAATTTGCCAGTCGCCATACTGCTTTAACCTCAAAAGTACACATCAGACTGGTATTTTTTATGGTAAATTAATGTATTATGCTCTTTAATTGATGATTTATGTTGAAAACTCTGTATTTTAGCCCTGTTTACACACCTTCAAACTAATATTTCCTCAATTTTTTAATTAGTCGCCCATATTGATACTAGCCACGTCAAGCGTTTGTTTGGTTACAATTCCCGGCGACATGTTCCATCTGGACCCTTCTAACATCTTTGGGTTAAACCAATCAAGGCCAAACATGGAGAAAACCAAATCTTGAAGTTATGAATGTAGTCTGCCAAGTATTTCAATACTCCATGCACTTCTTCCATTATCATCTGTAACTGCGTAATTCAGTACTTAAGGAGCCTCCCTACCTGTGCTTCAAATTGCAGCGAGTTACGACTATTCTTTTTCTGACAAAACTATTTAATGCACATTGTATTTGTATATCTACGAAAAGAAGACACACTTCAAACTATGTCGCTATAGTTTCAAAAATTAGTCACGTTTATTTAAAACATAATTTTCTAACCCCTCAAAATGGCCAACAATGGGTTTTTCAGACTGCCATATCTGTACAAATAACAACCGGGTTCGAAAAACTTGCTTGCGCGGAGAGGTGATAATTGCGTCGTTCAATTGCAACAATACCACTCCTGCCTCACACACACAAACGTAGCCAACCTAGGGAGGCTTCTTGAGGTGGCAGCCTGGTGAAGGGTATATTTGTGTGTGTGAGGCGAAAATCGATGGGGTGATACGAGCGACGTCGGCCGGCACATGCAATGTGATATCGCCTCTACGGCCAAATTCAAAAACGCACTGGCAATGTATCTGCCGTAACGTTGCACGCAGTTCAAGTTCCATCCAGGCTGCTGCCTTAATGGGCCTCCCTAGGTAGGCTGCATTTGTATGTGTGAGGTAGGAGTGGTAAGGTTGCCGTTGACTGATGTATGTAATACATTATCTTCTCTCTGCGCAAGCTACTCAGCTGGTGTGCAGTGCTTCACAATTATCCTTTTACCTATGGGACTTTAAACAGTGACCACATTATTTTATTTGTGGCCAGCATAGTTCAAAGTCTAACTCTTGTTTCTATAGTTGAGTATTTCGAATCCGGTTGTTATTTTTACAGATACGGTAATCTGAAAAATTAACTTTTGGCTATTTTGAGGGGCCCAAAAATGATATTTTAAATAAACACGCCAAATTTTTTAAACTATAGCAGTATAGTTTGAAATGTGTCTTCTTTTTGTAGATATACAAATTCAATGCATGTTAAGTAGTTTCGTCAAAAAACTAGTCTCAACTCCCTGCAATGCATTTGAAGCACAGGTAGGGAGCCCCTTAATTAAATAAAGAGCCGCGGTGGCCGAATGGTAAGACCATTCGCCTCCCACCTAGACAATCTGGGTTTGATTCTGGACGGGGTCGACTCCCGGATTCTCGCATGTAGGACCCCACACCATACAGCATTATGGTTTTAGTTGATGATATGTTATGTAATTTCACTTCAAAATTAGACAAATATGATGGTTATAACTGACATAGAGTACAGTATTATTATTTTTACATTATTTGCATTTGGCCATGGCTTCACTTTCTTTGATATCAATACATTCCAAGGCTAAGCTTCGTAACGTTCATTTTTTTTTCTTTTTTTTTTTTCAATATTATTCTTCACGCAGATAATCAACCGCCCGACTTGACACCGTGAGTGACACTAGCAAACTAGCAATACAGATGGCATTGTATAATGGCCTGGCTCAGGTGTAGCGAGAAGTTTCGAGAATCTGAGAAAACAAAATGATCTTCGTTCCCACGGTCTGTTGCTGTACCACACATGTTGTTGGCTGTGGAAGGTGGCTGATCTGTTATCAGTGTAGACTGTAGGCACTTCTGAAAATTCAGTCGTTCTAGTAGAGTAGGTTATCTCAATCATGTGAACAGGTTTTCTCGATTACCGGAATTTTATAACCCCTGCAGTGCTATTTAAGGTTTCGATTTGATAAGCAACTTATGGGTGTCACATGGCCACTATCTGTGCATGCTGAGTAGTGATGAAATACAACTTTATTATTATTCATGGAGAAAAACTGGCAAACTGAAAACGGATAAACATGTTTGCATTACTTCAAATGTCGTAACTACTTGAGATGTGTTAATTCATGTCGTGAATAGATTTTGGTCTGCACGTAACATCTAGGTCTTTAGTGCTTGTGAGGGGTGACATGAGGTATGGAGCAGCACCGGAATAAAGGGGCGTGGGGAACGGGGAAATCCCCGATAAAACCCGCCGACCAGTGACATTGACTGACATGATTCCCACGTTCAAAAATCCGGGGACCGATCCTGCTGGAGATTGAACCCAGATTGCCTTTGTAGGAGGCGAGTGTTTTTGCGGTTGTGCCAACTGCGGCTCCCAACTAATACCGTAACATTGAGCCATTTTTGCTCGTACCCACGAGGCAAAAATAAACACTTCTAATTACACTTAGGGCAAGTCGTAAGATCGCTACCAATTTACGCTTATATATATTGGGGATCGAGTTGCTTACAGAAAACCTTGATTCAGAGACACGAACCAAGAAAGTGTAGGAACTCAATATATTTTCGTCAAATTACCTATGTCACATAATCCCATTTAATCATGTCCACTTTACCTTCACCTCCGAGTATTTTCTTCAATTCAGTTACATATACACTAGAGATTGACTTGGTTTACAAAACAACAACGAGCACATTGATTCATGGCTGACCACCGTTCAACGCCCTTAAAAAAGTACTTCACCCTACTTTCAATGTTTACTCCGCAAGCCTCCTAAGGCCCTCCAATTTATTTACGTCAAGTTTACGAGCGTGAAACCACTGAGCATACAACCCGTCGACACTTCCGACAAGGCGACCCTGTAGGCAAGGAACTGGTTCTTCGTGAATTGTTTTTCGCTACGTTCCCGACGTGCTCCAAATTCCCTCAACACAACTTAAACTCCATAGCTGTTGATCATTTCACTACTTAAAGTTTCGCGCCCGTTACTTTTTGCAGGCAATCGGTCCTACATTCACCACTGCAGCGATAAATGTCCCATCGGACGAGGTGAAGTGATTTCTTCTCCTCACTTACCGACTTGCCGTCTCGACGAAAAGTCCTTACAGCTGCTCAACTTACAGCCATTTCCGCGAGCTACCGCTCACTCCGACACTAATCCTGTCCCCTCACTTCTCAGGGGAGTATCTGGGCACCAACTCTGTTCACGACTCGTCCAGCTGACCCAGCTGACTCGGGCCGCCCTCGGGGAACTCTTGCTTCAAAGCACTACCTTTCTCCGTCACACCTGACACGAGAGTGACCTCTCCTTGCCAGGCACACACCATCGCCCCCCTCCCTCCACCTGCACTACCCCCTCCCCTCCTCCAGGCCTACCCCTCCATGGCCAGTGGAGTGGCAGGTCCGAAGTCAAAAAGGGAAGGCGCAGCTCAGACGAACGGAGCACCCCTCACAGAAACTACTAAGACCCAGCCCTAAGACCTCAAACAGAACCTAACACAGCTCCAGATTACAGGAACTGAACCACAACAGTTCAACATTACAAGAGACAGTCTATAAATACTGTACGTCACTACAAGTTATGCTTGGTAGTTAGATATTCACAAATGTGTTAGTAAACCTGGGTGTAATAATATTCACTTGTTGTATGGCAAACAGCTAAAATTTAATGTATTTTTTTTGGTCTTTTTTTATGCTTCATATTTTAAATTCCAAACCAAATACTGTGTATTTTAAAGCATTTGCATATTTATCGCCAATGTGGCATGGTTAATTAATGTACAGTCATTAGTGGCATTGAAATTTCAGAGAAACCAGTAAATTCATGCATATTAACACGTGAAATGAAATCGACGATTATAAAATGTATACCTGACTGAAGAAATGTGAAATTAGATTTACCTATGGTAAAAATGTAGACAGTGACAGTGATGTTATTTTTTATTTCTGTTATATCTTTCTTGTCTTTAATACCACGTATCATCGGCAAAATAAGTGAAAGTGTAATTGGCAATGACTATTAAAAATACAGAAAACTTACCGAATGTAAATAATTTTGTTCTCATACAATAACGAAAATGCCCAGTCATGATTTCAATGATATAATGGTTTCGATAATAGTGCTTTTTCGATAATATTTTTAATTTAGATAACATAGTCAGCTCCAAAAATAATATCAATGAAATCGTCAGTTTCAATGAAACTGTAAATTTCGGTAGCATTGTCTATTTCTATGTAAGTGTTTTCAATAAATTGAAAATATCAGTATACTGGTGGTTCTAATAATATCGCGATACCGATATACGTATGTTTAGAAAATTATATATCTGTTACATTTTCGGTTTCGATGTTGGTAGTTATAGATATGTTTATAGTTCTCTTTTTGTTTGGTTACCAAAGTCATTATCGGTATGTCCATATAATTATATTTAGGTGGTTTTGATAATATTGTTACATTATCAATGTATTGTTAGCTATCGGTATGCGTAAATACTGAAATTGTATTCGGTATATTGGCGATATTGATATTTAGGTGATTTCGGTTACGTTATAAATATATTGTTAGTTATCAGTATGTTTAAATACCGAAATAGTTTTCGTTATATTATCGATATTGATATATTGGATGATTTTGATGATATTGTAACAGCGAAATGTCAATATTTAAAAATTTAGATATTGTTTAATTTTTCTAATTTTGATATTGATAGTTATTGATTGATATATCGAAATATCGAACAGCCCTAGTTAACACACACTCACCTTCCACACATAAGTATTTCCAGCAGGAAGTAGAGCCTCCAACCCAGATGCCAAATCCCAAAGCGCCAGTAACTGGTAAGCATGTTCAGCAAGAAAAAATAAAGAATGCTCATCAGTGGTCTTAGTTGCTGACAATAAAAAAAAGGTTCGGCCGTAGACAAGGGCAGTATAGCACAGGAACATATTGTCTGCTCTTGTGAGGCACTACTGTGAAACCTTGTTAAGAAGTTTCCTGTTTACAGTAATAAATTAAACAATCTGGCTGTACAAAAATAGTGCTTGTATTATGCCACAATGATGCTGCACTGCAAACAGTCCCTGTCAAGACCATCCTGAACTTCTGCTACTTAGGCTGGTATTACTGAACATTCTCATAACAAACTCACAAATATTTCATGGATAATAGTCTGAGCTCTTGCAAACATTGGCGCATCATGGACAGATTTTGTGAATCCTGTAGTATTTTGAGGACTCTGTGGGAGGCTAAAACTAGAAACCAGCACTAAATAAAATGGTGAATTTCCATGTAGTTGCTTCACCATGAGTGATTACCATTGTAATTACTAAGATACAAAAACTGAGCATTATAAAGTAAATGTTTATACCATAAATTAAAGTATGATGGACAAGTGTGTAGAAAATATAAATATGTAATGTTTTAACAATGTAGAAAATACAAATAATGTTTTAACAATATAAGAGAACTTATTTTCAAAGATTTGGTGTTAAGTTAGTAGTCTTTGACTGCTGAGAAATACTTTAGGCTAATGTTTCTAACTTTCGAAAATTGTATATTACTACAGCTTAAAATATTAGCTTTATGAGATATGTGTGTATTGTTCTTAATTATACAACTGTATAAAATAACATTTCTGTAAACATAACGTTAGATCTAACTAGAAAGTATTTGTGAGGGATTCATGATGTCTCAAATTTTATGAGTCAATATTTTATAAAACTAATTAAATGATGAAAGCAAAAAATTAACCAAAATGTAAAATTATTTTATGTAGTAATTCACCAATTAACTGACAAAAAAAAACTGTCTAACCCATTGGGATTTAAACTTCAAAATTTTAGCTTACGTGTCGTGCTCGGCCATTTCTCCCAATTGCAAGACAGTGTAAAAAAATATATATATATATGCACTTATATACAGACTTCTTGGAACTCGTCCTTATTGCATTTAAATATAGGTACATATGTTGGCCTGAGTTAATTATTTATACTGTTATATTAATTCAAAACTACATATTATACATGTTTTGTAGATAAACAGTGTTTCAAGAAACTAGGATATACTTTTAAAGAGTTATCTTTTTACTGTGTGCCATCTTGCATGCCTATGTGGACTGTGAATCAGTTAGGGGAGCATCTTGCAATGTTGAGAGAGCTTGCGACACGCAAGCAATGTGCAGATCGTGTAAGTATCTCATTTTCTGCCGATGTGTAGTTTGCAGCATGCCTCTTCTTGCAAATGTGACTATGAATACCAACCTAAGTGGTCTGCTCTTCTGTTTTTAGTTTTTCTTGCTTAGGAATGTGAATGATGTTTGCTAAATTGTTTTAGGTTTTGAATTATTAAAAACAAAAAGAGTACTGATTGCTTTTTATGGTCTTACTGATCATGGCAAGAAACTGTAGAAATAACTTTTTTTTTATGTGACATAATATAATGTTGAGTGTAAAACTGTGAAGTCTGAAACAAAATTGTAACCTTACTAATACTGTAGCATGTTTCATGTATTTATTAGGCTATATGTTAAGGTATTGAGGACACATCAGTAGAAGACAAGCATACAAATATTTTTCACAAGATAATTTACTAGGGTTTTATTTAATGTGTTTTCTTTTTATTAACTACGAATACATGATGGATTTTGACTCATAATTCCTTAGAATGCTGCCTACTCCAGAGCTGTTGTGGCACGAGCAGGAATAGAAATTTACATGTTAAATTATGTTTGGAGGGATTCATTCACCTCTCGTGATATTCACTTTTGGACAATAAGCATTTTCTACACTGAGAATTTAGCAATGTGGGCAAAAATGTTCAGTTGTGGCATAGATATAGGGTTGATAGGTGACTGACGATGTCTAACATAGTTTTCCTGATTTTGCCAGGACTCTGGGTTAGGCAGCACCCTTAAGGGAATGTTTCTGTTGTAAAAGATTCAGGATACACAACAGTATGTTTAATCCTACCTTAATATAAAGTTAATCTAAATTGAAGGAGAAAAAAAACAGTAGTAATCAAATTCATATTAGTTACTGTTATGGGTAGTATAAAGTGTTTCACATAAAGTGATTATTTATCCCACTTAACCACCAGGTGGTATTTTACAAACACTGTTTTACAGTCTCTAATGTAATTAGAAAATCGCATGAAAAATTTCAATATGTGAGAAAGAAATGTAAAACTTTGAGGATGGGGTGCTCATAATTTTTTTGGTGTTCCTATTGTTACATATATATTTGAGCTGCGTTGCTCTAATGTGACAACCAAAAATATGCAAGTAATATGCCTACTCAGGGGTGTCCAAAGAGGGGGTTTATGACGCAGGTTGCATCATATAAATTTCAGGGGGGAAGTTCAAAGAGATTCTTCTATGTGGGGAAAATAGCAATGACTGATTGGGATGGGAGACAATCGAAAACAGGTTGTTGGAAGTTTTTGCTATTCCTCTTTTGACCCATACCGTAAGGGAGGAGGGGTCTGTTGCCTATCGTTGAAGAAGGGAGGGTGTTGTGTAAAGTTGCGGGAGAAAGGAGAAGCACTAAGTAATCTCGTGCAGTGGTGCCGGAGCTGTGGGGGCAGCAGGGGGCGGTTGCCCCCCTCACTCATTTGTGTAGGGGGAATAGTATGCGTTCCCCCCCCCTCCCCAAAGGTTTGTGGTACTGTATATGTATTATATTTGTAACTTTTTTTGAAAAATTTTTTTATTGTGATACTGGCTGCTTTATGCCAAATATTTATGTTCAGAAACATCTAAATTGCACCAATTTGTACCTTAAAATTCAAACTTTTGTGAGTCTGCTATCCCCCCTCCCCAACTTAAAATTCCACTCCGACGCGTCTGCCCACGTGATGCACATCTGTCTAACAGTACCTACAATGACGAGCATGTTCTTTCTCTCTCTCTCTGCAAGGAATGTGGCCGAGTTATTGACAACCCCTTATTTTACAAGAAACGACCAGCACTGTCCCAAGTCCTCACACTTGTCTGGAAAGGTTTCCACCAGTCAAGTATAGTTCATGTAAGCGTGAATGTCGATTGTTTTGAGTTGTCAATATCTTGTGGGGATGCATGTATTTCCGATAGTGTTCTAATATTTCAAGGAGAGTTATCAGTGCCGATTTTTATGCGAACTTAACCATGCAAAAACAACAAAAACCTTTTTAAATACAGGTGTTTAGAACTATTGTGCTATGGAATGGTAAGACAGTTCAAAGTGGTCGGAACATTGCAGGAAAAAGCATGCCTACAAAACTAGAAATTTGGTTGTCGAATACAAAATAATTCAGTTTAAGAACTGCGATGATGATGGTTGGAAGCCATAGGTCGAGAAGACAGTGTTCAAATGAAGGAAATACATCGGATAGAAAATAGGAGAGGTGAGTTAATTAACAAGATAATCAATCAGTACTCGGCTGTATAAATAACGATAAAATTTTTTTCAGAATATTTTCCGGGGGCTGGGTTGGTGCTACACCAGCGAATTCAATCCGAGTTTGATCCCCAAGATTTTCACACATGAGAACGTGCTGGACAATTACCACTGGTTGCTGGGTTTACATCTTTAACAGAGGTTTTTTACACTGGAGCAGCATATGATAATATGAAACCACTTGATCAAAATTCGTTGATGTTTATGCAGCCAGCTTCGTCATAAAATTACAATCTCATCGCTTAAATTCGTATATTAATAAAGAGGATTACGAAAAAAAAAAAAATGCATACCGGTACCATAGTTCGTCTCACTCATAGATTGAATGCATTACAGGTCTTATGGCGTACATTGTTGCCACACTGCTTAAAGTTCAGGAGACGTTTTTCATTGAATTTTTGAGTGCTATTATTTTTAAGGGGTTCAGGCAAAATTTTAATTATTTTAACAATTTTTATATTTGTATGGGATATAGCTTGTTTTGTAGACAAATATTGTGACTATTTACCTCAGTAATGACAATTTTCTAGCTTTCATAGTTCTTGAATAATGGCAAGTAAAGGCAAAATTTGCATAAATCGGTTTTATACAAGAAACGAAAACCAATTGACTTCAAGAAACAAAATAATTTCCACTGAAGAACAGTGTCACGGGCTACAAATGGACATTTATAAAAACATTGCATTGAAATTTTTTGTATTTAAAAAATATACAAATTTGACAAATTTTTAGTTAAAATTCAGCAATTTTTTAAATTACAAAAAAAAAAAATTCAATACAGTTTTTATTTATGTCTAGACGTAACGTGCGACACTTTTCTTCAGTGGGAATTTTTTCATTTCTTTGTGTCAGTTGGTTTTCTTTTCCTGTATTAAACAGTTTTATGCAAATTTTGGTTTTGGCATGACATTATACATAAACTATGAAAGCTAGAACATTTCCGTTACTGTAAAAATTAGTCGTACACAAAGTATGCCTACAAAACAAACAAAATCTCTTACAAAATAAAAATTATTAAAATTTTGCAGTGAGCACACCCCCTCCCCCTCCCTCAGCAACTAGAATCATAAATAGTTTATATGAATACTCTAACAAATCTATAGTGAAACTTTTGTTTTATATTAGTTTTCAATAAGATATTTGCACCCATCTATTTATACAAATCAATAAGTAATGTAAGATTGTTAATTAATAGCAATAAATTTTTTACATTTTTACAGTAACTTTTCATTCGTCTTTTATTTTCGGTCCAACTTTTGCAGACATAGTAAAGATTTTATGTACCATGCAGCTCTTCTTTCGTAAGGCCGTAATTTGATCGTTCGGAACAGGTAAAAAAAGATTTAAAATGTGACGACTTCGCCAGGGATAGAACCAGAACTCCTGGATTGGAAATCCTTATTGGTATTTAATTTGACTAAGTTGGTACTTGTTGAGTTATGAAAATACTTGATAAAATTTAATCTACTAAGGTGTAAGAAGTATGAAAAAAATAGATTTTTGTGTTATTTGCTGTTCCGTTGTACTGGCGAGGGAGGGCATGAACAATAAGAGCTTTACAGTAGTGTGAGTTTCGATGCATTTATCTGTCGGTTGGACTTTAGGCACGCTAGCGCCGGGAATGTATAGGTGGTTGTTCAAAGAAATTTGATATGATTATTACACGTCTCTTTTACATGCCATGTAGCCAAGGCTGGAATTGAAAACTCACAATTTTTAAGTAAATTTAATGTTGTGCAGTGTAACTGAAATCAGAAATTGTTAAATTTTACTAGCGCAACATTTTTTTATATTTTCTTATTTCTATGGCATACTTAACACTAATACACAGCAGATACCCAATTTTCTGCTGTAAAGCAGAGGACGAGAGGTTTGGATAACCACAAATAGTGGCCATAAACTGGCAGTCGTCGTTCCCGGGGCTCCCAATAATTAGGGGTGCCAAAACAAGAAAAGGCTCCGGCTTTGATAAAGATAACATTGTGAAAATTGTTCACCGAAATAAACTATATATTTAAAAATATTAAGATTTCTACATTATGTATAGTTTTATTTATATTCAAAAAGTTCTTAAATAGCATAATTTTGCACCTAAAAATCAAAATTTTCCCGGGGGAGGGCATCCGGACCCCCCGTTTTTAACTATGGGTGTCGGTAAAATAATTTCGTATGGAAACTTTACAACATTAGTTAAGGAGGGGGTGAGTCATGCTTTCTGGGGGGATGGACAACCCTGGCCTACCTCCAGATATCAAAACACATTGGTGTATCTGAGATGTACTGAATTTACCAGGTAACTTTATTTAATGTACATCGGAAACATGGGTACTGTATTACTAGTACATGATATTAACATTTACATTTAAATTAGTCTCAGAAACTTGCTTACTGCAGAGTGGCAAATGTTATGTCCTTAATGTAACAAATCATATATATGCATTTACATTCACAGTATGAATAAAAAGTGGTAGTACTTAAAATGTATGTGGTGTCTATACACTTTGTTGTTTTTGAATTGAGAACTTATTTTAGTAATGATAGTAACTCTAAACCTACAAAAATTCAATCACTCCCTTCTGTACTTTATGTGTAATAAGTTAGAATGGGATTGTTTTTTTTACCTGTGGAGCCATAATTGTGATGTTTAAATTATATCAAGGTGATTCCTGTAAACTTGATTACTTTTCAACTTCTTGTTTGCACCGGAACCATTTTTTGTTCTTATGCTTCCTCTTACCCCTCCTTGGCTGTTCTTCCTCAGTTTGTATCTTCTTTGAAGTTTCTTTGCTGGCATTGCTGTCAGTACTCTTCAAAACTAGTTTCAAGAAACCAGTATCACATATTGGTGATAGTCAACCTGAGGTGCACCATTCTTCAGGACACATCTACATTTAGAAGTTGTATTTGCTTTGACAGTCTCCTGTACTGGGCTTTGGATCTCCTCATGCCAGAATGTGCACCCCCCTTCCTTCCCCCTTCATCCAGTTGCCTTCAGTACCCATGGATGGTATCTATACTCTGGGTTTCTTAAACTCTCTCATAAGAGGAATGTGACAGTCCCACTTCATTCTACGACATCTGTCTTGAAACTAATCTTATGTGGATCCACAGCCCCGAGCAGGCAGTTTTATAGCTGAAGCTGCACGATTGTGTTTGCATGCCCATTACTGCATAGTCCATGGTGAGCATGATTTTTGTTGCAGTGCCTAGGTTCAAGTGACCACAGAGATTGTCAACCCATCTTAAAATGTGTGGGATTCTGCCTTGGGATTGTATAACCAGTGATTTTACAATATTACTGTGGAATTTGTGCTATTAAGTTGAGCTGGAACATCTGGCACCACTTAGATTTATTAAATTTTTGTTTACATATTATTTTATACATTTAGCAATATTTGAATATAGAACATGGCAGTCTGGAAAGTTTAGATATAACTTTGATTAATATTTTTTTTCCATTAGTTTAGCTTTTGGAATTGCAGAGCTGGCATTTTTTTTTTTTAATTCATGTTATGTAACCCGTAGAGCCAAATCAAAGAAACTATTTTAGTAATATTCTATTTAATTTGTCAGCCATGTCACATTATATGCATTAATTTGGCAAAATGAACAAAAACTAATCTGAAATGAAAGGTATTATAAAATTTATATTATTTTAAATTATGGTAGATAAAGTTCATATAATTTATTTACTAGTTAGTTTCATGTCACCTAGCTAGTCTACAGACTCGTATAATGAGTTCCAGTGTCCAGGACAGACTGTATGAATTGACTGCATCAGAGCAAAATCTCTTTTTGGGAAGATTCTGTTAGAAGAACAGCCATAAGCAGAAATATGTGAGGAAATACAGAAACTTTTCTCTTTGTACAAATGCCTCTGTACCATGGATGCCTACATAAAATAATATCAAAAGATATTTTGTTATTTTACATTTAAATTGTTTTGTGAATATATTTTTTTATTTGTTAGCCATCCATAATAGAATTATAATTTTTGCTGTAATTATATGTTAACTGTACCTTGGGTAGAGAGTGTAAGTGTTACTAGCAGAACATCAAAAACTATAAAGTGTTTTCACCTGTTAATATTTTGTCTGAAATTATGAAGATAATATGTATGTTGTGTCAGGAAACTTAAGCAAATGTAAAGTTTTACAATTCATGTTTTACATAATTAGGATTTGTTTAGGTATTTAATTTCTCTTTAAATAAATAAATAGTTTTATGGAAACAGCATACGTGAACATATGAAGACTAACATTGTTAAACATGAAGATTGAAAGAAGGTAATAAGTTTGAAAAATTTCTGAGGCAATCCTTGTGTCCATGGCATTACTTATGTTACTTCAGAAGTTATGAATGACCAGTCCTTTGCTGAACAGATATTCTCTTTAACATAAATTAACTGTCATATAATGCATAACTTCTGCTTGGAAGTCTTAAGGGGTCCCTCTCCCTGCACTTGAAGAAATGTTGCTGTGAATGGTGGTTATTAATTTTTTGACTAAATAATTTAATGCATGTGGCATTTCTGAATATACAAAAAGAAAACACATTTCAAACTATGTTACTGTATGTTCTAAAATGTTGTACTGTAACTAAAAACATGATTTTTGGTCCTCTCAAAATGAATAAAAACTGCTTTTTCAGACTGCAGTACCAACCGGATTCATAAAACACAAAAATTGAAACTTTTATTGGATGCCAATCCATGCATTCCGCAAATAAAAATCCTCTAGGGAATATAATAATAGTAGAGCAATGCACGCCAATCAAGTGGCTTGTGCATAGAGGTGATACTGCATTACGTACACCAATCAGTGGCACCCTTAGTACTTAGTTGATTTTGTGCCTTACACACACTAACACAGCATAAGGTGGAATCACTTGTGTCATAGATCTTGCCAACTGAGCGGAGCAGACCAAGCATATAATATGGGTGGTGGTCCTCAAATTTGCAGAAGTTCTGTATTATCAGAGTACCCATAGGTCTCATTTCATATTGATCTGGCTTAAATACAGGAAATTGTGTTTATCATTCCTTCAACAATGTGTCAGTGGAATTTATGAACAGCATTGCAGGAACCAGTGGTATAACGTGATATTTTGTTATGGGAACACCCATGTCTCTTTTACACAGAAACACAAATAATTGAATGGGGATCCAGGGGTTTCTCTCCTGGGAAAATGTTACAATTTAAAGTAAGGAATACCCATTTTTGACTTATTCTGCATGTGTTTACTGTACAATATCCTAAAAATGAAATTGTTATACAAACATAAGGGAGTAAAGGAATATGTGGTTTTATGGATTTTAAGTGCATATGAATGAACAAAAATGTAATACAATGAATCTGTAGTAATGTCATCATGTATTAATGCTGTTTTGATGTAACATTTGTAATATTTTTGGACGCATAGTACAATAAAATTGATACTGACTTATTTTTGTGGTGCAGTGATGTTTTTGATACACACAATATAAGCTCTACCATAAATACCAAAACTGCATGATGGATTAAATGTAAAAATGTAGGCTAATCAGTTCAGTTTCAAGCATTTGTACCTTTTGCATTGTTATAAAGCAAGTGTAGCCATTGCTTGGTTTGTTGTGGTTCCGTCAGAATATCTTTACTCAAGTAAATAAACCCACATATAAAGTATAAAATTACAGAATGATTTAGTATGTTTTTATTTGGCTGAAACAGTTGAGGTAGTGTTTACCATTGTTTGTTTAAATGATTCTTGAAATAAAATTGAAAGGTTTTGAGTAAAATTATTGAACACATGCAATTGTTGCAATATATTGTCCCAAAACAGGTCACACGAAGAGCCACAAAGAAAACTTCCTAGGATTAGCTGTAGTGAGATAATAATCTCTCTCTCTCTCTCTCTCTCTCTCTCTATATATATATATATATATATATATATATATATATATAAAAGGAAGTTCACTGACTGACTGACTCATTCATTCATTCATTCATCATCAACGCCCAGCCCAAACCACTGGACCTAGAAACGTGAAATTTTAAGGGAAGTTTCCCCTTGTGGCGTAGGCGCGCACTAAGAAAGGAAATTTTGAAATTCTGCTATTAAAGTGGTGAAACGGGGTGAAATGTATTTTTTGCAAATCTTTGATATTTCTCGAACCT
>PNEQ01124755.1:34139-52043 GCA_003012365.1 Medauroidea extradentata
GTTTACAGTAAATCCTCTCTTCCTCTTAAACCACCTGAGATATCGAAGTGATTTTTTCTTTAAAATGAAGCTTACGCAAATACCTAAAAAGTAATTTCAGGATTTTTCAAAATTCGTTTTTGAAAGCCGGTAAAAAAATAAAACAATTTTTTGATTAATCAGTCGTATCACCTAAACCGTTAGAGATATCGAGGTGGCTATTGTCTTATAATGAAACATAAGTAAATACCTAAAAAGTAATTTAACGATTTTTTGGAAATTCGTCCTTGAAAGCCTATAAAAAAATAAAGCGTGTTTAAGAATAATCTTTCGTAACACCTGAAATAGTTCAAAATTTGTTTCCTTTTTATTTCTTGCTTATAGTTAAACCTCTTTGGACTATAGCCTGTACACGTGAAATAACTCTCATGGCCTGTCTTGAATAATTTGTAGTTAAGTCTGTGGAGTTGCGGGTTTTTTTTTTTTTTTTGCCAACCCACCATAAATAAAACCTCTTTGGACTGTAGCCCGTACATACGAAAGTATTATTACGGCCTGCCTTTATGTATTCACTCGGATATTGTACAAAGTTTGTGGTGTGAGAGGGGTGGGGTTACGGGTTCGTATCCTGTGCAAGTCTTTGCGATGGGATATGACATGACATCATACGAGCATATTGCGTGCGCTCTTTTCACTGAGCTAAGACAATTTATAGTTCACTGTTATTGAGAACGCTAGCTGTTAAATTCCTTCATCACATATTTTATCCAGAGTTACTGTTTGTATTACATAATTTCACGCGGGCAAAGCCGCGGCCGGGTAGCTATTTTGTAGAGAAATAAAGATGAATTAAAAACAAAGATTTTCTGCTATTAAAGTACCCTCAGCGTAGTGGACTGGATAAAGCTGTTTGTATTTGTTGTTATAAAGATATACAGAGAATATAGTAACACCATCAATTAATACGTTATTAAAATTTAGTTACTCTTTTCTATATTACATGCGGGCAAAGCCGCAAAGGGACAGCTAGTAAAATTATAAAATAAGTCTCTCAAAGGATTAATGTATCAGATACAACACAGAGAAACAAAAAAAAAAAAAATTAAATACAGTAAAAGGCCAAACTAAGTAACCTGGATTTCTGGAGGAAGAAAAACTAAGGAGAAACAGTTCTGCACAGACAAGTGCTAGGTTGGAGTCCAGGTAACACACAAGGTTGGATAATACAATGCAGCTGTAAGACTGTGTGAAACAACGATGCTGACAGAAGAATACAGAAGGTTTTCAAGACAAGATTGTCACAACCTTTCGTGAGCTGGTATCTGCTCCCGCCTTCATTGTGACTCAGTTTCTTTGTACATAACAAAATAGTAATATTATTAGTAACTCCAGAATCAAAAACTGTTATATATGTGATATTATTGACTTGTTCTAATGTTTAAATTTTGGTTCTATTTTTAGCTCAATCATGCATACACCGATATACTGTATCAGGTATGTGCAGTCACTTAAATAGAGACATTTTAGACTGTCTGGTGCATTGGGGATAGTAAAAATTCCTGTATTTTTATTTAATTATTTTTTTTTTCATTTCAAAAATAAGTTTTTAAATGTGCTAGCAATAGGAAATACACCATTTGTTCTTAGAAATATATTTGCAAAAGTCAAAAAATTTATTCTTAGTTAAATTATGTCAAGTCTTATTCAGATACTCATGTTCTGGTTTGGTTCATTATATGTACTTTGCTGACCACAAAACCATTATTACTGTGCTGTAAGTCCAGTAAACTGTCATGTGAACAAGCAGTAATATACATAAGTAACAAGTGATGCATTATAGTGATTCAGAGTTGTTTGGATCATTGAAATGTGAATGTTAGTATGTATAGTAAAACAGTAGAGGGTATCTTATTACAGCAGAAATATTGCTAGTGTTGAAAGTTGTGAGCGTCACCTGGCAGAGATGCATTGGTTGACTGCTGGCTTGAGGACTCTGTACTGCTCTGTCGACAGCTGGTCAGGTGGAGTGCAAGGGCACGCTCAGTGGCAGCAATGCTGGCGTCATGTCTGTGGACTTTGACATGACGGGAGCGTTCGTGGTGGGAGCATCCAGCGACTTCGCCAGCAGGGTGTGGACCGTCTCCGACCAGCGCCTCAGGGTGAGTACTTTTCTGCTGGAAAATATTTTTTCGTTGCAGAATGTAAGCATGTGCACCCATTTTCTTATGTGATGATGCATGAAAGTTCTGTACTCTGAAACACAAGCACCTTGACCACTGAATCCATGCAGAAGTGAACGGATCATATGGACATTGTGGTTTATGGAGAAATAATAAGCATCCTTTTATTTACTGTTAGAAAATATAATCTCGTCACTCTCTGAATAGCATTGATATTTTTGTATTTTTTTAGTAATTCACTCAGCAGTAGTTAACAGATTAATTTAATTAGTAAGTTACACAAATGATTAACTGTGTAATTCAGTATAGAATTAAATGCTGTGCAACATCTTTGTCTGGGATACGTTACATGTCTCTTCCATTGTTAATCGTTGCGACTGTAATTTTCATTCAAGTTTTGGGATATGTTCAAGCCAGAGTAGTTGTATTTATTTTGATTTGTAAGGGATTGTCAGGTCTTGTGTACACCCAGCGTGTAGTTTGGTGTGTTACACCCTGTAGCTCGCTGCTTGCCATTAGCCAGTTGTCATCGCCAGGCGACAACTGTTGCATTAGCAGCATGCCCGCCAGTGCGCACCATGAGCGCGAGCAGTTATTACTATGCAGTCAGTCAGGAAAGCTGTTACTGAGCAGTAAGTTTAGATAGATGTGCATGGACCGCTGGTTTGCACTCGTGTGTGGCCAGTAGTGACACGTCACAATTAATGTACAGTTATGTGCAATTGTGGTATAAATAAAAGGATGAGACAGGTAAGACACACACCATTACTTTATTTTGTCTCATTAATTGTGGCACCTGACAATCTCCTCATCCCATCTTTTCTACCATTTGGGGCCTGGTGGCGAATTTAAAGTGGCAACACTGCATCTCTGCAGTGATCATGAACCTGTGTAACATGACAGAGAAAGATTAATTTAACTGTTTTAAGTTTTTATTGAAATTTAAATATGTCTAGGATGAAATATTTTGGTTGATAAGATGCATATTGTATGTACTTAAGCAGCAGCATTTGTGAGGAGATTAAGCACAATAACACAAAAACTGCATTTATTTTGGCATTAGGTATTTTGTTGGCTTAAAATTGTATTCCACATATTCAATCAGTTCATTAAATATTTGTATTATTGTAGTGCTGTTAAAAGAAATCTAAAATTGAAATTGTATGTTAAAACTTGGCTTCATTTGAAACAATTTGTGAATCATATCCTGATTGGTATTGTACAGATCTGATGTTTGTTTCACTCAAGAGTAATTGTCGTAAATAAAAAAGTAAAAATTTTTAAACTTTTTTTCGCCAAGTTTTAATTGTGATAAGTTAATTATGAGGTAAAGTGTACTGTGTACAACTGTACCAGGCAAATATGTTGTTTTACAATGTGGAGTTTATTGACAATGTACTATCTGAATTAAAACATATCAAAACTTATAGGTTTAATTTTTCGTGCAGAAATAAATTTTTATACCTTGATTGTAGTGTGTAGCACTCCCGTTTATTATGTTGGCAAGCTGCGTTGTGCTGTGGAATGGGCTTTACAAGACAACAAAACCTTTTGGCAGCCATATTGATCCATGACTATCGCACAGTTCTTACAATGCATTGAGATTGTTTGGAGAATGATCCACGGTACACTTCCCTGTAAACAACATCCAAGGTGTATTTGATTGGGTTGAAGTCAGGTGATCTCGGGGGTCAGGCAAGCATTATCATGGTCAGAGTGTGTGTCAGGCAATGGTTTGGTCGTACCTCTGTAGCTGTGGACTAGCATAGTGTCGTACTCTGACACGGGTTACTTCAGGGTGCTGTAGGTGTATAATTTAGGAGCATATTTTCAAAACTAAACATGTCCTTTTATCTAATTTTACAGGAAGGCAGGAAAAAACTGATACATTAGGATACTAACAAAACTGAAATGTGACAGGTTTACTAGTGCTCGTCATTTTAACTGTTAAATTATGGTATTTATATGGAGTATATAAATATATTTTGTTAACTTTTAAAGAAATTTGGTTATATCTAGTTTTCGAAGAATATGTTGAACAAATTGTCTGGCTTTAAAAGTAGTAAACTGGTCAGAGGCAACATTTTGTAACTCTCGCTTTCGAGAAGATAGCAGCTGTTGTACCCTGGTTATGAGTGGGTGGGGTGGACGTGTCTACTTTTGAATAAAAACACAAATTTTCTCCAGTTTTTGAAAGGGACATGTAAATGTTTGATTAACTCTGACTATGTATTCGTAACTTACCAACCTTATGTAGAAAATATCTTTAGCTAATTTTTGGATGTTTTGTGGACATGTCTGGTTTTGAAAGTTCACTCCTCAGTTGTGTGTGAATGATTTGACTGTGGGTCAGTATATCATATGCTAATGAATGATAATGGTATATAATACAAAAGTACTCATTAGATCCTGTATGAACAGTCTTAAGAGCCCTATACAGCAGGTGCTAGACACTGCTTTTGATGTACGGAAACAGGAAGGTGGTGATATGAGTACTAGACTGGCTCGTTCGTCAACAACCGTATCACCTTTGGTTTTTATATTTGTACTAGATTTTTTTAGGTATGAATTGTGACTAAGTTAAATTTAGTTCTTCTGAAATATTTTTATATGACATAGTTTTTGCATAATGGCTTGTCAAAGTATGTCACAGTTGTAAGTATGACACCAAAACCAACTGACTTATCAAGCTGAAATTATTCACACACAATAACAATATTGTAGGCTACAAGGTTTCCTGTATAAAAACAAAAAAAGTTTGTAATTTAAAATAACCTAAAATTGAAATTTTTAAAAATTCAAAAATTTTTCAAAAATACAAAAATATTTTTTCTTGTTGTTTTTGCATAGGAGACCTTGTAGCATACGACATTGTTATTTGGAGTGAACTATTTCAGTTCGGTAAGTCAGTTGGTTTAGTATCGTACTTAAAACTGTGACATGAAAATTTTTGCTTCAACAAGCCATTGTGCAAAAACTATGATCGATAAAAAACTTTATTAAGAGCTCAATTTAGTCACAGTTTATGTCTAAGAAAAGAATAAAAAAAACTGTCGGGCACAAGTATAAAAGTAAAAATGTATTGATAAAAATTGTTGTCTGCAGTGCCCTTATGGGCATTAGTACATAAAGCAGATATATTATTAAACTGCACATACTTCCTGGTAGAAAGGTCAGTGTGGTTGGCTGCTTGGAGTTGCATGTTCTGGGAAAACTGGCAGCTGCAACTGCATTCATGAGGCATTTGTTAGGATTTTAGAAGTTCACATATGATTTTTGAATGCTTGCTACTGAACACAAGTTTTATGTTGTATTGTGATCAGTGTGTGAGAGGATGAAAATAAAAGCTTGGCTTAATGTTTTGAACTACTTATATTATTGATAATGACATATCAGTAGATGCCTGGAGTAAAACAATGTTTTATGATGAAATTTTTTATTTTGTAACAACATCCTTTTAAGTTTTTTTATAATCTCTACAGAAAGTAACTTTAAATGTTTATTCCATTTTCCTCAAGACATTACTAGTATCCAATGTCTTACAATACGACTAAACCACATTAACTTTAATACTTTCCTTTTTGTAGTTGTCTCAAAAATTATGTTCTAGGGAGTTTAAATTTGAATAAAATAATATCAAGAAAATTTAAAATACTGATTGTGCAACTTAAAATGTGTTGCATAATTGAATTTGCACTACATCACAACATTAAAAATAAAATACATGGAATTCATGCACCTCTCTCCTTAGTGACAGTACAACTACATTATTATAATTATTATAAATTATATCTTTAGACTGATCATAATTGAACAAGTTTAAATGTATAGTCTTAACTTAAATTTTGTAAATACTCAGTTAATAGAAGTTTGACAATAATCAACATTTTCACTTTGACATTTTGTTTAGAAAAATTGGGATGAGTTAGCAGAGATAGCTGATTATAAACAGCTCACATCTTGCAGAATCACTGTCAGTTAGCTAATTAATTATAATCTTTTTTATGCCCACGAGCCAGATTTGTATTCTGAATAAATACTAGAATATATGTATCTGGTGGTATGTATTTTTTTTTTTACAAACAAAAGCATTTGAATTTGCTATTTGGGTGTTTGATTTAAAAGAAGAATATTGCTGCTTTGAGAAAGGTAAGTTGAATTATTTATATCTTGGATTTATTTTATCTTTGATGAATTTGGTTCAAGCATTTCTCACACTACTCTTAAGATAATCATGAACACTTGAATTCAGCAATTACTGAATCTCACTAGTCAGTATGTGTGTATTAACCACTTGGAGATGCTACTGTTGTTGAGTTCAGGAGACGATCGTGACACGAGGATAACTATACGGACAGGGCAGTAAGACAAAGTTGTATGAAACAGGAGCATCCAAGTCAAGCCATTTACGCCTACTGTACTGCAAATATGACAATTCTGCTTGGCTATTTGTAAAATTTATTTTACTTTGCTTGTCAACTTTTTTTATGTGACTCTATAGAATTTATTGCCATGATTTAGTTTTATAAATGCTACTTTTTATCCTGTGGTACATTTTCTGACAGTTGTATGCTTAAAACCATGAATATATTAAGATGGAGCAATGTGTTCTCTCAAATGTTTGATAGGTGTAAAATTGTTGCCACCACGGAAATATGGAAGCATGACTCAAACATGGGTGAGCCGTCGAGCATTGTCTGACCATAAACTACCTTCTGTAGATTCAGCAGAAGATGCTGCAGTAACAGTTTATTAAAATTAAATTTAAATTTTTAATTGGTGGTTGTGTTTTGTGTGTGTTTGTGTTCCTTATTTAACTCACTTGAATGATGTTCTACTTGAAAGGTATAAGTTGTTTAGAGACACGTCATATCAGCAGATATTTTTGCTGGTCATATTTTCTTCGTGAATCAAAGAAATAGTTTGATATTTTCTTTACCACTGCGAGTTATATTTGGACGGGTTGGTGATTCATACGGGAGCCGGCTGGGAGACAGAAAACGGTTTAAGGCGAAGTTGTAAATCTTGACGGCATTGTGAGAAGTGGCGTGTTCCACTGCACCTGAAGTGGATCCATTTTCTCTTCTTCGTCACTTTTATCGCCGGAGGCCTCTGCCTCCGTGTGTACGACCTCTCTCCCCCTTTCCTTTTCCTCTGGTGGAAGATCCCGGCCGGCGATACAGCAGCAGTTTTACGAGCGGATGTGCAAGTTGGCCTGTTTGGGGGGGGGGGGGGGGTGGTAGTAGTTGTTGAGCAATTATCCGGCGACGATCCACGCGTCCTGCCCCCAGGGGAGTGGTTTCAGCTGGGAGGAACGACCTTCAAGGTTGCGCAGCAGGGGCCAAGGTCGTCTGTGGGGGATAAGCCGCGGGCGAGATCACGTCACGTCTGCTCTACGCTTGCTTTCCTCCGCCGTGCCTTTCCTGTCTGCATTATTATACTTAAATAAACTATAGAAACGCTACAATAAAATCGAAAGTTTTTCTAAAGCAGTTTGGGGGAAAACAACTGCACTTCAGGGAACCATTTTTGTCTTGCAATGTGAACAAATATTTTTACGTAATCTGTGCCGCTGTTGTAGTTTCGAAATTTCAGCGTCACAGATACATCGTCAGAAATTCTTCCCTGCAGAAAAATTTGTGCTCGTAAAATTCGCAAAATGTATTCCCAATATTATTTTTTTTATTCGCGTCCACTAATTTTTATAATTAAATGGACGTGTTCAGGTTTCGGTGATGTGCCACGTCACCGGTTAAGTACCCCCCCGCCCCTCCCTTGCCCAGAAAACAATTCTGGCGACGCCCCTGTTTCAAAGCCCTAAATTTTTTTTCTCAAGATATATGTGTACTGGGTGACGTCTGCAAGTACTTTGCTTCAGTGCCTGGTTCAATAAAATGATAGGGTTACCGCCTTAACCCTTTCAGACCTGGCGGACACATATGTGACCATTAAAATTTCAAAAAACAATACAAAATTGGGGTACAGTTTTGTATGCCTATTTTGTGGTTTTGCACATGATGCCGTCTGTTATGTTCTGTATACAAACTAAATTTTTTTCCCCAGCATTTTTGTCCGGAAAGCAGAAAAATAATTCAGGGCTGAAAGGGTTAAGTCTCACAGTAAAAACGTTACGGCGAGAACACTGCGCGCGCATTTACGAGTTCGGGCAGAGGCGATATCACAATAATATGTACAGGCCGACGTCGCTCGTATCACATCGTCGATTTTTGCATCACAATAACGCACCCTTTACCAAGCGACCGCCTAAACGAGGAAGGGGGGTTTGTTCGCAGTGCGTGTGTATATGTGTATGTAAACACGGCCACACAAAGAAAGTGGGACTGCAAAAATAACAGTGGATTCCTCGTGATCCGTTCTCCGAACTGGCATTCGACAGCGAACCACCTAAACCTGAATTGAATCGGGAATTTGCAAAAGGGACCAAGTCTAAATTTTAAGTAATTTCAGGTTGTACGAGATTTCGACTCTCCAAAACATTCTCTTGGCTGTCAGCAACAAAAGGAACCTAGTTAGTTCTATACAAGAAATACGTTAAACGGACTAGTCCTTGGATATGACAATAGCGCATTATTTCGTTTGTGACTTACATAGTTGTAGTTGAATAATAATTTTAAATGTGGCTTTGTACTTTTTCACTAACATATATTAAGGTTCCAATAATCTACGCCAAAGACATTATGCTTTCTCTGATAGTGTAATACATAAAACACTGTTTTAAGGGTAGAAGGTAGTGGGTGGTGTTGTGTTTGCAAAATATGTTTAAGTTTTTCATTAAAATATACCAACATTGTACTCACGTACACGCAAGGCATTATGTTTTATGTGCCATTATTAGAAAAAAAATTGTACGTATTTTTTTAGAAGGTTTCAATTCCAATGACGTTATTAATTTTAAATATATTTTTATATGTATGTATGTGTATATATGTGTGTGTATATATATATATATATATATATATGTATATATATATGTATATATATATATATATATATATATATATATATATATATATATATATATATATATATATATATATATATATATATATATATATATATATATATATATGCGCGTGTCTGTGTTAGTTATGTTTCATATCGTCAGCTTAGTGCAAGAACTGGGTAACTTAATTTTTCCAAGTTTAAGTTATCTGCAGATGTCTAAACTTATCTTATGATTGATCCTATTGACTTGTATATATTTATAAATTTGTTAATTTAGATTATTGTTACAACACAAATTTTCATTTCTACAAATAATTGTGCGAATGACAAAAGCAATTTTTAATGTTACAATTAGATATCTCCAGCTACCTAGTTATCTAGTTGTGGCATTAAACCCACGATATTATTCCACACACACTTTGATGACCAGTTTCACTCCCAGATCCACTATAATAAGTTTTTTGTTGTTTCCCAGCAATCTACTCACTTGGACTTGGTCCCGTTTGCAAATTCCTGATTCAGTTCTAAACGCACGGTATTTTAAAGCCGATATGGAACAATCAAGTGGCGTGTATCTTACGAGCCATTTACGATACCGTAACTTGCAAAAATGTTTATTTCGACGTAAGAGATGACGATTAAAGTGACCGCCTAGGTGAACGTATTTTTCGCGTTCGAGGCATATAAGTGCGGAAGCGGTAAGGACGACTCAGCATGCGCATCACGATTTATCCTAGCCTCTAGGTGCAAGTCACCATTCTGGCGTGAAGTTGTCTCGCCAACAACTCGCCTCTATGAGCCGTTCAGTACTGCCCCTATTATTTTATGACGTAATGGGCCTATTAATAGAGCCCGCGATTTTTGGTGAAAAGAATCCTGCCACAATTAGTTTCAATGCCTTATATGCACATATGCAGCTCTGCTTCGTGGTCAGTGATTGGCTGTTTTAAATTCTAAGCGTCTCGGGGTTTTACTCGCAAATTACAGACGTGTGGTGTCGCAGCAACCTTGTTCCGGTTGGCACAAGTCAATTATACATTCTGCCAATAATCAAGAAGCAGACCTGCAGATGCGCATGTAAGGCATTGGAACAAACTGTTGGAGAATTATTTTCACCAAAAATCGTGGGCTCTAAATATTAAAGATAGGTGTGCATTGTACGTGACGCGCGTATAGTATACCCTGTTGAAAGATTTTGCGCCAAGACTTTTATTCCTAAAAAGTATCACAAAACACCCTTTCCGCCATTTCCGGCTGCGTAAAAGTAACGTTTAGAAATATTTGAAGGACCCGAAACAGGTATACACGTGTGTAACGCTCAATGCTATACGCTAAACAGTTTTCAAATAATGTAGTAACGGCCGAAACTCTGTACACTGCTTAACTGTCTGGGCAGGCGACCATCTTAAGAGGCCGTGTCACTAAACATGCTTAGTTTTTATTAATTTCTTCCTGATTCCCAATTTGGCAGGATTTATTTGACAATATTTCAATATTGGCATAACTGATTACCGTAACTTTCATTACAGACATTGTATTCGAAGTATTAAAGCGTGATTATTAAATGCTTAATCTAATTCAAAATTTAAAATAAAAGTTTTCTCTCACCATGTAGTAAAGACTAAATAACACTTAGTAGGCCTACCGGTTTAGTCTATAAATATGCACCTAATCGTGAAGTGTTAGGTTTCTATTAAGAGACATTGCCGGTAATTCATCACACTTAATTTATTAAACAAAAACTGTTAGCTTTAACAAATGATGTAACGCAGCCTGTTAAGAGGCTTCCCTATATAGGTTGTGTTTGTGTGTGAAACGCAGGAGCGGTAAGAGTGCTGTTGACCGACTTATGTAATGAATAATCTCCACTCCACGCAAGCTCCTCAGCTGGCCTGCAGTGCTTTACTATTGTCTTTTTCCCTGTAGGACTTTAAGCGGTGACCATTTTATTTAATTTATGGGCAGCGTAGTTCAAAGTGTAGTGCTTGTTTCTATGGCTGTGTTTTTTCGAATACGGTTATTTTTATAGATACGGTAGTCTGGAAAACCCATATCCGGCCATTTTGAGCAGCCTAAAAATGATGTTTCTAATAAACGTTTCGAATTTTTAAAACTATAGCGACGTAGTTTAAAGTGTGTGTTTTTTCCTAGGTATACAAATACAACGCGCGTTAAATAGTTTCGTCACAAAAATATTAGCCATAACTTGCTGCAGTGCGTTTGAAGCGCAGGTAGGGAGGCTCCTTAAGGGTGTTCAAGTGCGATAAATTCACAATTTTAAATTTATATGAAATATTATTAGTTTTGTAGACGATACCTCTAAGTACAGTTTCCTCTTACGAAATAATTTAATCTGGCGTAGTTTTCTCATAACGATGCGTCGAAGTAAAAATTTGCATGTTCTGCTGCCATGAAAATAGTGAAAACCAACTGACTTACGTGCATGAAATAATGCACGGTGAAACTACATACTATGGACTACGCAATAAAACATTTTTAAAAAATCCGCAAACTGTTTTTTTTCTGTGCTTTTGCGATTTTATTTTAATTCTAAATATTACTTTGTGGGTTTATTTAATGTTTTATTGCATAGCTTAAGGGATGTAAGTTCACAGTGAATTATTTTGTTTTAAGTAGGTCAGTTTGTTTTCACTATTTGCATGGCAGCATAAAAAGCAAATTTTAACTCTGACACCCTCTTATGAGAAAACTATGAGAGCTAAAATTGTTTCGTAGGAGTTATATGTACTCACAAGTATTGTCTATAAAACTAACAATGTTTCATACTTGAACACCCTTAACTCGTCACCTACATGACGCTTGCGTTTTCCGTCGTGTGATGCACAGCTGTATTTAATTTACACTTCTCCCCTGCTTAAAGCATTCCTGGAAACACATCAACATGCATTTTAAACATTTCATGACATGCTCCAAATATTAGTGTAATGCACATCTTTACATTGTAAGGTAGTAAATCACTTCCATATTATTTGGTATTTGTTGGGAGATAAAGAAATAACAAAAATTTTGCTATTTTCCAACAAATACCAAATAATATGGAAGTAATTTATTTTCTAACAATGTAAACATGTGTAGTAGTAGACTGATATTTAGAGCATAAAATGTTAGAAATATTTATACGCCGTCGGAAATACTTGTAGCGGGGAAGATACTATAAAATAAAGATGGCCGTGTACCATCCACCTTAAAAGAAAATGTTTATTGACGAAGTTATCAGATTTGTTCCAAATATGTTAACTTCCGCAAGTAGAACAATTTACGCAGTATGGCGTGTTTCACAGCATTAGTATTAACATTACTAAAAACCTTTCATTAATTTGTCATGTGGTGTTGACAAAAATTACATTTGAAAATGGTATTTTTTTCGCAATCTCGCATGACAAGTTGATGACAGGATTCCATTATTGGTATATTTGAACTGTCAACGGATTAAAGTTATACCCCCATCCGTACTTTACGAAAATTATTTTGAAAAAATTTTACAGCAAAAATTAAATTAATCCAAACTGACGACCTATGTGTTGCCCTGATGGGTGTTTGCAATTTTTGCTGTAAGTAATGTTATATGTGTATGAGGTATTCTATACGTAGTAACTTACCTTTTACTGGATCTGTAACCTCATCACGTGATATGTAGTACGAAAGTTTTCGCTGTGAGATAAAAATATCACTTCTGTTGGTTCCTGGCGGATTCTCGGCAGTTGGGATGCGGTAACACAATGAATCGACTGCGACAAATGAACTTGGCTTCGTCTGGAACCACGCATCTCTAGTGGTCTACGTGTATTACGTTCCAGTTCTTGCCGCCGCAGGCAGGAGCCCTCGTCTCTTATCTCAGCCAGCGTGCCGGTGTCACTCTGTATGCCCGAAGCTTTCGTTTGTTTACTGCTGGTTGCCATGTCGCCGTAGACTACCGCGTCGCCTGGGATGGTCTCGTTTCTTGCAGCAACCTCAAATGTCGGAGACGTGTGTTTTATCACAGTCTTCGAGAAATATATGCTGACGTGTCTCGCACTCGGATCAGTCAGTGATTAAAAAGTTTTCAAATTTTTGCCCTTCGAAATTATTTGTAAACATCTCGTAATTAGGTAGGGATCTAGATCTACGTCAAGTAGACATGCTGGGGTAAAGGACATCCAACCTTATTAAGGGAACGGTAGACAGCAATTTTCATTATTTTTTAAAAATGTTTAGTATGTTTTTACTATATTTGTACCATATACATTGTAACTAAATTTTGCTCTTGTAAAATTGATTTAACTGCCATGTAGTTTTCGCACAATGGCTTGTCTCATTTGATGTACAGATTAGCACAGGGTAATGGCCGTGGCGCAGTACGTTTGTATCGAGACAGATTTCCACAACGAAGGGAAGACGTTTGAAGCAATTGACCGGCGTCTTAGGGACATAGAACATTCCAGCCTATTACTCGCGACTGGGGAGGACCTAGAACGACGAGGACACCTGCAGTGGAAGAGGCCATTCTTCGTGCAGTGGACGACAACCCTATGTCAGCGTCAGAGAAGTTGCTGCTACACAAGATAACGTTGACCACGTAACTGCATGGAGAGTGCTACATGAGAACCTAATGGCAGCTGATTGGCCTCAACGTGTACACTTTTGTGAATGGAACATTCAACAATGTGTCGATCCTCACTTTAGTGCCAATGCGCTATTTACGGATAAGGCTTCATTTCAACTAGATCAGATTGTACATTTTCACAATCAACATGTATGGGCTTACGAGAATCCTATCACGATTGTGGAATGACGTCATCAACACAGATTTTCTGTGAACGTTTGGGACGGTATTGTTGGTGACGTCTTGAATGGGCCTTATGTACTTCCACCTAGGCTTAACGGAGTATGTTATCATGATTTCTTACTGAATACTCTACCTGTGCTGCTAGAACATGTGCCTTTACACATATGACTCGATGTGTACTTCATGAACGGTGGAGCACCTACACATTTCAGTCGCATTGTTCGTACGCTGGTCACTAACAGATTCGGTGACCGATGGATTGTTAGATGTGGACCAATTCCTTGGCCTCCACGCTCTCCCGACCTCAACCCTCTGGACTTTTATTTATGGGGGCATTTGAAAGCTCTTGTTTACGCAACCCCGGTACCAAATGCAGAGAGTCTTCGCGCCCGTATCGTGGAAGGCTGTGATACAATACGCCATACTCCAAGGATACATCAGCGCATCAGGAATTCCATTCGGCGGAGGGTAGATGTATGTATCCTAGCTCAAGGAAGTCATTTTGAAAATTTCATTTAAGAACGTGTGTTACGTAATACTGGTACTGTATGTTTCTGTGTGCTCCTAGTCCATCATTTCATGTGAGTTGAAGAGACGCAATGCAGTCACGATTACCTTCCGTCACGTCGCCCACCTGGCGGTGATCCCAAGAAGTAATGTACATTATAACGAAACATTCCATTGGGTAATTGGAACAGTGTCTGTACGAAATGTTTTTTTATGATGACATTTAACGAGATGTAAGGAAGTGAACTCTACCATGGTAATTAAGCGTTTCCGGACGCATGTCCATATTACATACTTTCTTTCTTTGTGTGTGTGGAATGTTTCCTGAAAGTTTGGCCGTACCTTTTTGTAACATTCTGTATAGCATTTTCATTTTGAAGTTTAATTTAGACTAGCTCAGTTCGCATTACGTTAATCAGCACGATTTTTTAGCTGGAGTGAATTCATCCCAGAGTAATGATGATGATGTTAAATGTAAATTTATAGCGACAAACACCAACCAGGATTTATGAACGTTTAACACGACGTAGAATGAACGCCGGGGGTCGGTGGAGGAACATTATCCCCCCTCCTCATAACCAATCCAACCCCGTGAGCCGAGTTCGCATGATCGTGTGCTTGTTTCTTACCAGCGTTACTTGAAATGTATAATTCAACTAAATTATTTAGTTAAACTTGAAATTTACTTCTAAATGTTGTCTGCAACGACACATTCAAGAAGTGCCACTAGTGTGTTACTCATGACTTGATCCTTCTCTGATATCACTAACAAATGGGACACTAATAAAACAGTAACATTTCATTTCATGGATTTACATTTTGACCAAAACCAATTATAGGTTAACTTTCAAGAATTCTCTTGCAATGATTCTACATGACAAATTAATGAATGATTCCATTATTATTTGTGCCAAGCAGTTTACCAAGAATATAGCCTATGTTTAGTCGAAGAGAACATTTTGATAATGCAATGTGAATAGTTGTTATGTTTCAGAAACTGAAAATACAACAAAACCGTCTAACACCCCTCTTATGACAATATTGGTTTGTTTGCGGTGTGATTATTTATTTACGCGTGTAGGAAGAATACATAGCGAGGTGAAAATAGACGAGAACATTGAGAAGGTAGTGTTTTTCTCAGGTTCACCGTACTTGGACTGGCAGAGTGGGTGGTCTTCAACTGGCATTTTTTTCTGTCCACGTCTTCATTCCGCCATTTAGTCGGTCGTGACACAGCACGAGTTGGCTAGTTCGTGTTCCTCCCCACTCGTGGCTGTTTAACACTGCTCTTTGCAGGAGGTCGCCTGCCTACCGTCAAGGTCATCACTGCTGTGAGACAATTTGTGTGGACAAACCAATTACTGTACAAGCATCATTGAAAAGATTTATTAGGGACGTGAATTATTACATCCTTGTATTCTTTGATAGGCGCATTTTCCCAGTCGTGGCTGGACAGAAATGGAGATGAGTTAGCCTACACCAGTTGATACATTATGATTTGTTTAATTTAATCTCGCAGATTCTGGATTCAGTCTGATATAAACTTAATGTTATTGCCTCTGGATATATATTCCACTGTTTAATGTCGGAATTAGAATTGTAACTATCAGTCACTTTCGCCTGTTGCGAATATAGCAGCACCACTTTCAGCTTAGTGTACAGATAGCAAATATTAGCAATTCACGATAAAGTGAGGGCTTTTGAAAGTAATTTGTGTTGTGTAAATTATTATAGCAAAAATATTTTATTTCGGGTCTCAAGTGTTAATTTTTGGGATAATCATAAGCGGAAAGCATACACGCGGCATTACGTTAACCACGTCGCGGGATAATAGAAATTGAGTGGAAGTAAAAATTTAACAAAGTCTTATAAAGTGTGCTCCTTACCTTGAGAGCGGCCTAAAAAGGCGTTTACTTCAAATAACTTGTTGGAATAAAAAAAGTTTTCTCTGTTACTTAAACAGGTTCGCTCGATCACTAGTGTGTCTATCAAAGACTAAAAATGCAATTCAGAGTCTCACGACTTATTTCGCCCATGGAAACTTTACACGTGTTACTTTTTGTACACATCGGGCTGACATTTTACCCTGCCCGGACTAACATCGTGACTTTATGTAACTTTCTCCGAGGGGGGGGGGTGCAGCGGCAGAGTTGTCAGACCACTCGCCTCCCCCCAAGGCGATCCGTTCTCGATCCCCGGCGGTGTCGGCCTCCGGATTTTCGCATGTGGGAATCGATGGTCGGCGGATTTTCTCGGGGATCTCCCGTTTCCCCCGCCCTTGTCATTCCGGCGTTTCTCATTCGTATGGCCTCATTTCATGTCGTCCTGCGAGGTATGTTAGTTGCCTACTGGATAAAATCTGCGTTCGGAGTACGATTCCCTGGCTCTCAGTTACCCTCCTTGTATGATATTATTATTAGTATTGTTGTCTTTAAAGATACGAGAGGAAACGTGCAAACTTGCGACCATCGCGAGCTGTGTGGCAGGTGAGTGACGGCGACGACCAAACGACCTGCACACCCTTCATTACGAGCACTCCCTGTGCTTGCCGAACAAAAGGTGGTTCCCAGCCAGAACTGATTTGCTGCTGATAAGGTCTGTGAGAGGCGCGGAACAATGGCGTCCACGTGTCCGCTGTTAAGAGGAGCTGTGCCTGCCGTCCCAGTACGTGCCTTCGTCTTGTATCTGCACGTGTAGCTTAGTCACGCGCCGTACCTCCTCACAATGTACACTGACCATGTGATAAACACGTCATAAACACGCCTCTGCGGTCACGCACGCCAATCTCTGACGACATTACAGTAGGCCCTGCAACTAGAAGGAAGACAAACAACAGGTGGGTACTTACACGTGGTCCGGGATAAAGTGACCACTCAAAGCCCTGCTTTAAGTTCTATTTTCAGCCAATTCGTATCTTTCCGCGCGTAACGGCTAACGACGGGACATGTCTAACCTCTCCGAACACGTCGCGATATAAGTGCTACTTGAAATAAGTGCTACTTGTATCCATGCTTAAGTAGTTTTCATTTCATAGTGCTAGAAATAAGTATTGCTCTTTGTGACCGCGTAAAGTAATGCTTTATGACGTATTACTTCAAATAAGTACTCCTTAATATGTATTTACAGTGTCAAAATAAGTGCTACTTTTTTTTTTTTTTTTCATAAGTATTCGTAATAAAATAAGTATTGCTTATCCAAGCATATATCTTTGAATATATATACTGGGTAGAAGTCGCGAGCCTAGGTTAAATTTTCTAATACGGTGTTGGTGAACTTGGATAATCCACCACCGCAATCGCCACCGTCGCTAGGGCATCACCTTGTGCTGGCTCCTAGCGGACAATGGTCGAACTCTTCAAACCCCCATCCCCTTCCACATCCGTCCCCCAACATACATTGTCCTTCACCCCCGCCTGCTACACCACCAACACCACCACCACCTCTCACTCTGACAGGTTTATGACACACTCCCGTTGAACGACCTTG
>PNEQ01124756.1:0-32017 GCA_003012365.1 Medauroidea extradentata
AAGCTGAATTACTGGAAGTTTTACTTTATTTGAGTGATGGTCCACACTGGGCAAGGTAGATGTAGCCAATGGCTTAGAAGAATGAACAATTGCCATTATTTGGTAGTACATGTCATCAAACCTGTTTAGGCGAATCTGATGTTCACTCTCGTTGAATGTGTCATCCGAGCTGGCTTTGCTGTAAATTAAAAGGTGATCTGCATCAAAACCCTTCCTTAGTTCAGGTAAGTCACGACACGTTGCTTCAAACAAGCGACGCTGAGACGGGTCTTCTTCTACTTGATCTGCTAAAAGTGCCGCTCTCTGAAGCCTATTCTCCGCTCGGGCAAGTCGTAATTTCGCAGTCACCACCGGATCCGTCATAATGTCGTAAGATATAAACAAAATGTGCTAAAACGAAATAATATGCGACTATCAATGAATGCCACGCCAATTCTCAATCCGTCACCGGAGGACCAATGTTTAATGCTATACTTTTTAAAAAAGAAACTGATGTATTATCTCTCAAAATTACAACAACTACAACGACGCCATCTTGTCAACAACAACAAATTCCAGCGCGCCTGCCGGCCAGTACCCCAAAATAATACTGGGCAATAATGTCATATTATACCTCTATGCACAGTCACAACAAATGTTAATCAACGCGTTTAACAACTAAACTGCTAAATTGTCAAGACGTAACAAGTATGATGTTACATTTGACTGTTGAATTCTTGGGCTAGAAATACAAATGTAATGAGCGAAGTTACAGGTAGTTCACTGGATGGCTTGATGTCTGCAACTACCTGTACATGACAACCCGATTATTTTGAGTCTATGTTGGTAAGTGTGTAATATGGTGAACTCTTTTAATGTATCGTCAGTGTTTGGGAAGAACACATAACAAGTAAATGTACAGAAACTACCGGAGGACCAGGAAATATATTCCAAAACACAGGACACTAGTACACTAACTCACTGAGCCACAATCTTTTATTTATTTCATGAAAACAACTGGTTGCTATGGCTTGTTTACATCCATAGAGCATTCAACATTCCGCCCAACTAAAATAACTATTTTTATTCCCCCACCCCAAAAAAAAAAAGATCACATACACTATTCAGAACATTGTTACTCATTTATAGCTACAGGACATAATTTGATGGTGGGACCTTTTAATTCGCCATTTACAGCTTTCACTTTGACCACCCTCACAAGTCCATATTGTCCTGGATACACTCGCGTGATTCTGCCTAAGCACCAGTTCAATGCTGGTATGTTGTCCTGCTGTATGATCACAAGGTCACCGACACTCAAGTTCTTCTGTAGAACTGTCCACTTCCCACATTGTTGAAGAGTATTAAGGTATTCCCTCTACCATCGTTTCCAGAAATGCTGACCAATGGCTTAAACAAGTCTCCAGCGTGTCAAATAGGTTAAATTGTTTTGAGTAAGGTCGTCTTCTGGATAGGCAAGTAGAGGCCTACAAATTAGAAAGTGTCCAGGGGTTAGAGCCCTTAAGTCAGCAGGATCAGAGGACAAGGGACGTAGAGGCCTGGAATTTAGGACAGCTTCAACTCTTGCTGCCACTGTAGTGAATTCTTCAAACGTTAAGATTTGATGTCCCACCACTTTCTTCAGCACCATCTTGGCACTCTTGATTGCAGCTTCCCAAATGCCATCTTGGTGAGGTGCAGAAGGTGGATTAAAATTAAAACATATCCTACGTGCTGATAAAAATGCCTCAATAATGTTCTTGTGTGGTAGTGACTTGAGTAGATTGGTCACAGTCTTCTGAAAATGAGCTGCAGCACCAACAAAATTTGTACCACAGTCTGCATAAATGTGTGAACAAAGCCCACGGCATGAAACAAAACGAGACAATGCAGCAATGAAGGCAGCCGTAGACAATTCTGACACAACCTCTACATGAATAGCCTTTGAGGAAAGATATATAAACAGGCACAAATTAGCCTTTTGTGTTGGTGCCTTCTTTAGTTTGCTGGGCTTGATAGTAAAAATTCCAGTGAAATCAACCCCTGAGTGTAGTAACACAGGTCGAGGGGTGACTCGAGACCATGGGAGATCACCCATAAGCTGAGGAGTAGCCTTTGGTTTACAGCGAAAGCAACGAATGGAGTGAGATATCACACAACGAATTAACCTTCTGGCTCCCAATATCCAAAACCACAATGCTAACATTCCATGTAACAACTGTGAAGAAGCATGCAAGTATGCTACATGATAGTAACTCACCAGCAACTTGACAGCATGACTGTCATGAGGCAAAATAACTGGATGTTTGGCAGCAATTGGGAGTGTGGCATTCTCCAGGCGGCCGTCCACCCTGAGAAGTCCATCAGGGTCAAGGAAAGACGCGAGTTGCTGTATGCGAGGGGAGCAAGTCATATTTCTCTTCAAGAGTTGCAATTCCTTCTGAAAGACCTTCTGTTGAACTATAAAACACAGTTTGTGAGTAGGTCTGTTTAATTCACTGACAGAAAGGGTTCCCTGAGAATGCTTGTTCTTTCTTGAATTGTGAACAAATCTTAACATCTTAGCTACCACATGTACTAGCTTCATCCAAGACGAAAACCGTTGCAAATCTGACAACAATCTGTCTGCCTTAGTAACTATTGATACTGGCAGTGTGGCTGGTTTAAGCTCCGGAATGGTTACTGATTGTATGTTGATACAGGGTTGTAAAGGCCAATCTTTGTGTGGAAGGAATAACCATGAAGGATCGGTCCACCAAATGTGATCTTGAACTAGCTGTCTAGGAAATAATCCTCGTGAGGCACATTCGTCAGGATTATCTGAAGAATTCACATGATGCTAAATACTAGGGTTGGTCCACTCCTGGATTTACATCACACGATGTGCTACATATGTCTTCAATGTATGAGGAGTGTGTCTGATCCACGCCAGAGCAACAGTTAAATCTGACCATGCATGAAGTGACATCTCACCATATATCGGTAGATGAAGGTTTTGACAGTGATATATGAGTCGAACTAACAGATAGACTCCACACAACTCAAGGCGTGGTAGAGAGATTGAATTAAGAGACGACAATTTTGTTTTGGCCATTACCAACTTCACAGCTGTTACTTGATTTGGAAATGTGAGGTGAATATATGCAACAGCAGTGTATCCTTTTTCCGATTCATTTGAAAAAAACATGTAACTGGACATCAATTGGAGATCCACTATCATTAGCATACCAGCGGAGAATCAACAGAGAATTTACAGTCACAACTCCACACATAAACTGCTGCCATGAGTCAAGAAGAGAACCAGGAAGAAGATCATCACAACCTAGTCCATGTAATTACAATGATTGACGGAAAATTTTTTCCCACATCACAAAAACAGCCAACCAGCCCAGGGGATCAAAAATCCTAACAATTTAGGACAACATTGACCGTTTAGTACAAAATTATAGCTGTTCTTCTACATGATATGAAAAAGCATCTCTTTCAACATTCCATTGCAGTCCAAGAATACTGTGAGCTTATTACAGATCATTAGTGAATGAGATTACCTCACAAGTGGCAGCTGGGAGACCATTTAGCAGTGCAGGGTGGTTTGTGACCCACCTATGCAATTTAAAACCACCTTTCCCTAACAGTTGAATGAGTTCCTCCCGCAATTCAAATGCTTCTTCAAGTGATGCAGCACCCGTGATAATATCATCAACAAATGTCTGAGTTTGTAGTATGTTTGTTGCCCTAGGAAATATCTGTCCATCAACTGCAAGCTGTTGTAGCACTCTAATGGCATGGAAAGGTGAACTTGTTATGCTATATGTGACAGTGTTCAATTGGTACTTGCCAAGACCCTTACATATGTCTGAATGCCACAAAATCAACTGGTACTTTCTGTAGTCAGGATGAAGAACAATTTGCCGGTACATCTGTTCGATGTCAACACATAAAACAAATTCATGAGTTCTGAACTTGTAAATTATGTCCACAATATCTGACTGCAATTTGGGACCTGAATACATACAATCATTTAAAGAATGTCCTGTCGAACTCTTAGCACTAGCATCAAAGACAACCCTAAGTTTTGTGGTTGAACTGGAAGGTTTCATTACTCCATGATGAGGAATCAAATAACAATTGCATATCTGGCTTAAAGATAAACTACACAGCTCCATGTGTTGTGAAGTCTTATATTCTGTCATGAAATTCTTGTACAAGACCCAAACATCAGGCTGAGTAAGCAGTTTATGCTCCAATAACATGAATCGCTGATTGGCTAACAATTGGGACTGACCAAACACCATGTCAGGATGAAAAGAAAGACGGACACCATACCGACCTGATGGTAGCCAGTAGTGTGTTTCTTGGTAATGCTGCTCACATGCAACATCATCTGGAGACAAATGCTTAACAACGGGAGGTTCCTCCAATTTCCAAAACCTTTTCAGCGTGGACTTCACATATTAGTGCAAAGTAATTCTACCCCATGCCGTAGGACATTTTCCCATCAAAACCCACCCAAAGGTGGTTTCGAGGGCAACTGGCAATCCTTCTTCTAGGCTAACCTTCCCTCCTGTGAGAACTTGAGAAAATACTTCTGCCCCCAAAATCAAACCAACGGCACCAGGAGTGTCAAATGCTGGATCTGCAAAAGGAATTGACCTTGACTGCTTTCGAATCACAGCATCCACATTTGTAGGTGGCAGTGGATTGGTTATCTTGGACACTACTAACATAGAATGATTAAACATTGATGACCTGTTTATTCCTGACATAATATTTGCAGTTACCAGACCGCGAATCTTGACGTAAGACTGGGACAACCCTGTGACTTGGTCATTACAATTTTCTCGTGGCAAACACAACTCTCGAGATAATCTTTCTGAAATAAAACTTCCTTGGGCGGCCCTGTCTAAAATGGCTCGGCATTTATGACGGTTAAGTTGTGAGTTAGGAAGCAAAACAAAAGAGCAGTTGATTATAGGATCACACAGTACCTAGAATGTGAGGCGGACACTCCTATAAACTAAGAGAGAAGCTCATTTTCACCTGGAGAAGAAGACAAATTAACTTGAGGATATGTTCCATACAGCGACTGGTATCTAGCCCCTTTTACAACATGTCACAATGAGTGATGGTGTTGTCCGCAGTGTGAAAAGATATGTTGTGATGGACAGTTGGCTACAACATCAGATGTTCCCAAACAATTGAAACACAAACATTTTTATATACCATCTGTTGTCTTTCATCAGGTGATTTTTCTAGAAACTCAGGACACTTGTAAGGTGTATGCAGTGTATGTAGGCAAAAAACACACTTTTTCCCATCCCCCTCAGAGTTTGAAAACAAAACAGTTCTACTACTTGCAAGGTTGCCTGTATTGTATTTAGAAGCAATCGAACTCGGTTTGGCACCTACTTCTTGTGCATTCTCCATTCTGGAAGCTTCCAACTGTAAAAATGTAATCAGTTCCTCAACCTCTGGGAATGCATCTGGAATGACTGTGAGATAGTGTTAAAATTTTGTTCGTAGAGAAATGTCAAATTTTTTCATCAGAAGGATAAGTAGTACATGATTACGTTTGGTAATGGTCTGGCCTAAGCTATCAAGAACACGAGCATTCTCCAGAAAAGTTGTTACAAAATGACGAAGTGGTTTGTGCTGTGCTGTAGTAACATTTGGCAATTCTATAGTTCTATTAATGTGGAGCGTTACCAGTTTTCGGGGGTTGTTATACCTTGAAGACAGATTCTGCCAAGCAACTGTGTAATTTTAAGCAGTTAATGGAATGCTCCTTATGAGGTGTGAAGGCTCACCCCTTAACGATCCAATAAGAAAGAGCTTGAATATCATTAATTGTGGCTTTAAAAAATTGAGGAAATGTTGGCCATTCTTCCCACTGATCTGAGAAAAGTGGCAAATTGAGTTTTGGCACTCTGTTATTCATGTGGGACACAATTGCCGTTGGTTGCTCAACACTGGAAAGTATAGTCGAGAGAGTAGTACGGGTGTCCATTGTGAAAGACGCCAGCCTTGAGTGTGTTTCGGCTAAGAAATCTTCTTCATAGGCAAGAGAAACGTTATCAGACTTTAAAAAGTTGTCGATAGACGTGTTTATTGTTGCCTCAATGCTGTTCATATCTGACAACAATACCCTGCTTCGTGTATGCCAGTTGCAGATATCTCACTAGTATCACTGAGTGTAGAGACACGATCAGTAATCTTATTTAACGAGTTCTCTTGATGCCTTAACTGCATTAACAAACCTTTGAAATGCATGGTGTGAGGATCAAAACAAAACCACATACAAACAAACAAAAGAGAGAACAAATCCTGGGTGACTAACAAGATACGTCAGTAAAATGCACAAAAATATCACTGGAAGCAAGATAGAATGTAGGCAAAAGATAATACACAGAGCAACTCACAAAAACAAACAAGGTTATAATCACAACAAAGTATCAGCAGACAACAAGCGTAAATTTTACGAGACAAAACAAGTTGGTGTAAATGAGACAAAGGCGAACTCTCTTGAGACCATATCAGTGAAAAATGAACACCAAACTACAAGAAACAGTTCAGATCTGAGAAGAATCTAGTTAATCACAGTTGCCGCTGTGCCAGAGTCATAACACAATATTTGAGACAGTTAAATGTTGACATGTCCTGGGCAACAGAGCCAATGCACACAGCGTCGAGTTTGACTTCTTCACCACATCAAAGATCGCTGAATCCATAAAAACGTACTTGATGAATCCGGCCCGGAGTACCAAAAATGTTTGGGAAGAACACATAACAAGTAAATGTACAGAAACTACCAGAGGACCAGGAAATAAATTTCAAATTCTCAAGTAAAATACCTCTTGTTATAATCCACTATTTTATTTTAGTGAATTCATATACACACACCATTTTATTTATTTACAAAACAAACGCTAGTTTCATTTCATAGAATCATGTATACAATAACTCTAACACTCCTCCTCGATTTTAATTCTACCCAGTATTAAAATCGTTACAGCAATATGTAATAACAGCAGCTTCATAATTGCCATTATATAATGTTTAGTAAGCTTCGGAATTTCACAAACTTTTCTTTTCGTAGTGGTTTAGTCATAATATCTGCTAAATTATTTTCCGAACTCACATATTCAATCTTTATGATATTTCTCAACACTAAGTCTTTAATAAAGTGTTATTTAATATCTATATGTTTGCGACGTTTTGAGTTTTCGAATGTCTTTGTCATTGATATGGCACTTGTGTTATCCACATAAATAACTGGTTGGTTAGGATCTTCGCTGTTCTGAAAATCATGTAGCACTCCTCTCAAATTTACAAGTTCTTGAGCTGTAGAAGCTGATGCTAAGTATTCAGCTTCCGCAGTACTAACAGCGACGCAGCTTTGCTTCTTAGATGACCAAGATACTACGTTGCCACCATAGAGAACAATCGATCCGCTTATGCTTTTCCTGTCTGCATGATCACTTCCCCAATCAGCATCTGAGTAGGCTTCTAATTTTTCTTGTTCTTTTTCATATGATAATGCCATCGTTTTAGGGTCTTTCAAGTATTTTAGAATTCTCTTTGCTGCTTGCCATTCATTTGTTGTAGGTTTATCTAATACTCTGCTGAGATAGCAAACTACATATGTTATGTCTGGTCTTGACATAGTGGCTAAGTACAGTAAACTACCAATCAGTTGTCGATAAGGAAAATTTGTATTGACTTCTTCATCAGTATTGATTTGAAACCCTGCTTCCATCAGTGTTACTGATCCTTTGTAGCTTGTCATGTTAAACTTTTCTAGAATTTTGTCTATTGCTTTTTCTTGATTTAGCTTCAATTTAGTTTCTCCTCTTTCGATTTGCATTCCTAAGAAGTTTGTCACATTTTCAAAATGTTTGGCATCAAATCTTATTTTCAGTGAGTTAACAATTTGTTGAACCTCTGAACTCTTTCCTGTTAACAACACATCATCTACGGAGACAATTAACCATGCAGAATCATTACTGTAAAAGCAGAAATCATAGTTTGACCGTTTAAGTCCAATTTCATTCAGAAACTCATTAAATGTTTATTCCGATTTTCAGGTGATACCTTTAGTCCATAGAGAGCACGATTGAGTTTCAATACTTTTCCTTGTCCTTATTTCACACCTTCTGGCACTTTTATAAAAATTTCTGTGTCTAATTTTCCATTTAAAAATGCAGTTGGTATATCAAGTTGAGATATTTGCCAGTTTTTCTGGACTGCTTGTGACAGCATCATTCGAATTGTTGATAATCGTGCATCTGGAGCATATTTTGGATTTATCCATTTATTCTCTTCCGGAACTTGAAAGCCCTTTGCTACTAATCTGGCTTCCTTACTTCCGTCTTCTTTATTGCGAAAAAACAATTTGGGTCAATAGCAGTTTTTCCAGATGGCAGTTACATTGGTGTCCAGATTTGTTGTTTCTCTAAAGCTTCCAATTCTTTATCTATAGATTCTTTCCACTCCTTGTAATTTTTCGCCTCTTGAAAACTTTGTGGTTCCTCTCCTTGTGTCAATAAACAATACGCTGTATAAACTTCGTACTCGTTTAAATGAGATGGAATTTTTATCATTCTTCCTGATTTTGTACACAAATATCTTCAATTTCTTTGTCTTGGTTTCCTGTTTCTATTTCTTCTTACAACTTTCTTTCTGTTCTTTTGCGTCTTCAAATTTAACATTCATTTCATTAAATCTGACATCTCGAGCTAGACAAACTTTATTTTCCTCTGCATCCCACAACCGATATCCAGCTCCACCGTATCCCACCATAATCATTATTTTCGCTCTTGGTTCAAGTTTGTTTCCTTTTGGAATTGTCACTACCCATGCTTGGCATCCAAAAACTCTCAGCTTCGATAAAATGTGTTTGTTCCATATCATAGTGTTGCTGGAGCTTTTCCTTAATTGGCTTTGGTTGGAGATCTATTGAGTTCGTATGTTGATGCTTGAATCGCTTCTCCCGAAAGATAATAAGGTAAATTAGTTTTAGCAAATTTTGTACGTACTTTGTCCAAATGTGCACTATTCATTTGTTCGCTTTTTCCGTTCATCTGTGGACTATTTGGAAGAAAGTATTGTAACTCAATTCTTTTTGATATGCAAAAATTCTTAAGTGTAGAATTGACAAATTCATCTCCATTATCCAAACGAATTTTCTTTGTTTTTGCATTATGTTGAGTCTTCACAAATTTTACATATTCTATGATATCTTGTGTAGCTTGATCCTTGGTTTTTAACAATTTGACGACAGTAAAGTTGCTGTAATCATCTATGATTACCTGAAAATACTTATGTTCTACAAGTGTAGGGACTTTGTCATCGGTCCACAATTATCCGTATGAATTAAATCTCCAATTTGTTTTGTTTTCTTCTCATGCGTTTTAAATACTTGTCTTGTTGCTTTTCCTTCAGCACATTTTTCACATGTTTCTTTGCTGTATTCAAGGCTTAAAATTTTTAAACCAACATGATTCAAATGGCCTAATCTCCGGTGCCATAGATTTGCTGTTGTAACATCTGATACAAACCCTTTTTCTGATTTCATCGTTTCAAATTTTAATTCTATGAAAAACAGGTTGTTTAATTTTTCGCACATGAATTCAAATGTACTACCTGCTATACACAGCTTGTTGATTGCTGAAAGTTATTTCCAGTCCTTTGTTAATCATTTTATTTACAGACAGCAAATTTTGTTTCAATCTTGGAACAATTAATGCCTTGAAGTTTATGCTTCTTCCGTGACATGTTTCCCTCACCGTTCCCTCTTTATTTGCAACCATTTTCTCGCCGTTTGCTGTATGGATGGATATATCTTGTGATAATATTTGTACACCTCTCATAAACGGTTCCATTTCAGTTTTGACTAAATGATCTGTTGCGCCAGAATCTAAAATAAAACAGTTATCTTTTCCATGGGTATTACAGTTCAGTGCAATGAACGATTTGTCTTTCTCTGTGGCCTCAGCCTGATTTACAAGTTGTCTTTTACTATCTTTGAATTTTCTTTGGAACTCATGTCTTCCTTTCGATATCGGTTTTGACTTTCTCTGTGGGCATTCAAACCTTTTGTGGCCTTTCTTTCCACAATTAAAACAAGTAAACTGACTTACTTTGAAAGAAACTTCATTTCCATGTTGTGTATTTTCATTTCGACTTTTAAATTTTAATTCCTCGTCCAACAATTTTTGATTTCACAAAATCCATAGTCACATCTATATTGATGATTTCTATGGCAGTGATAACATAATCATATTCTGAAGCATCAAACGTTAATAGTAAATAGCAAATTTTATCTGACTTTTCTATTTTACTGCCAGCATTTTCTACATCTCTGATTAATGTTTCTACTTTAAGAAAATGTTCCTCTAAGGTGTAATTCTTCTCAATTCTCTATTTAAATAATTTCTTTAAAAGACATAGCTTATATACGATACTTTTTCGTAGAAATACATCTTCCAAAGCTTTCATCATACATTTGGCAGTCTTCGCATTCTTGATCACATCCAAATGTTTGTCACTGATGCATTGAATAATCGTCGATTTTGCGTTCGCGTCATTTATTTTGAATTGCTTTATCTGCTTTTCATCTGACAACGAGTCTTTATCTACCTTTAAAACTTCTAAAATTTGCTTTTCTTCAAGACTAGATTGTACACGAAATTTTCAATTATTAAAGTTATTCGTCATTAACTGTGGAAGATTTACTACTGTTTACATATGCCATTTTATTCACGGTATTTTACTCTTCAGCCGGCAATATTTAAGCACGTCTGGGCCCATAACCTTTTAGAAATATTCAAGTAAAATACCTCTTGTTATAATCAAGTATTTTATTTTAGTAAATTCATATACACACACTGTTTTATTTTTTTACAAAACAAACACTAGTTTCACTTCATAGAGTCATGAATACAATAACTCTAACACCAAAAATGTTTGGGTAGAACACATAACAAGTAAATGTACAGAAACTACCAGAGGACCAGGAAATGAATTCCAAAACACAGGACACGAGTACATTAACTCACTGAGCCACCATCTTTTATTTACTTCATGAACACAACTGGTTGCTATGGCTTGTTTACATCCATAGAGCATTCAACAGTCAGAAAAAAATACATCGCAGTAAGTGGCATTCTGCTTCCTTGAACGAATTCGCACTTAAAATAATTTTTCAGAGGGAAGACATATGCTAGTAAAGTTTCTTGCTGATAGAGGCGATGGTGAACGAGCGAGACTCGACCTTATAGTCTGTTTGTTGGTCGCTGTCGTAGTCTACACTCTAAATCTGAATTAGTAAATATTCACTGATTCATACCGATGGGTGGAGCAGTTTCAAACAATTAAATCAGTGAGAAACCACTGTGAAATCCGTGACTATTAACTGATTCCTATAATATGTGCTAACATTACACAAGTTAACTAGTGAATGTCAACAGATTTTCCAGTAATTTTTCACTGAGTCAATAAGTGTAAACTGTTCTGGAAAAAACTGTGTTTAATGACTGATTCCCTTGGGAGATGTTGGCACTCTTAAAGAAAATCAGTAAATATTCATTGGTTAAACAGTGACTATCTTCACTGATTCACTAGTGAGATATTGGCACTCTTATAGGAAATCAGTGAATATTCATTAATTAAACAGTGACTCTTCCACTGATTCAAATTGTTGAAACTGCTTCATACATCAGCGTGAATCAGTGAATATTTACTAATTCAGATTTAGTGTGTAAGAGCATGTTGTTATTGAAAGTGTCAAAAACCAAAATATTTAACTAAATACCCAAGTATGTATTTTCTCCTTTGTACTAAGCAGACCGAACAGCAAAGCCCTAAAAATGCCTTTTATATTTCTATTTTTACAATTTTTTGTCTGATAGACTCCAGGACTAAAGTAAAAAGTGGCGCCAACAGATAATAGTCTTTTATCCTTCCTGGAAAGTAAATATGTTCCCAGATCTGTTATTTATGGGCATATGCGTATATGCGTAAACATTGGTTTTACAGAAAGCATTTTACTATATACTGTTTTTAACAAGTTTCACGTATGAACATTCCAAATGGCTTTATTTGTGACAATGTTTAGGCGTTCGCCTTCAGTAACATATTAAAATACACCTTGTCACTATGTGTTTACAATAAGAGAAAATTAACCGCATTAAACACTGAAATAAATAACTAAACTAACAAAAAAAACCAAACTAGACATATAAGAAGTATGAATTACTTGAAACACTAAAGAAACCTGCAAAAACTTAGAAACGTTGTATAACTAAACAAAAATATTGTTACGTTTGGATTTAATGAGGCCCTAATGTTTTGCCCAAATTTCCGGCAAATTCGAAATTACATAATTTTATTGGTTTTATAATTCGTGTTTTGGCATGGTCCTTGTCGATTGCTACTGGTCGTGGAGATTTCGACATGTCGGGGGCACTACACTGGGGTCATCGCCTCGCGCGAAATGCGGTCTAAGCAGGGCATGAGCTTTATAAGGGGGGTCTGCCCTCCCCTTGGGGTCGTTGTCATCGCTCAGAGGCAGTGGGAAGGTGCCCGCTGGAATAGAGCATGGAAATAGCTATCGGAACTTCTAAGTTAACTTTATTTATTTATTCTTTTCAATTTGGAAATGCCTCCTACTGTAGTTGTAAGCAGTCCAGACGTCTAGAAAACCAATCTAGAGATTTGTTAGATGGTAAACAGTGTTAGGTTATTAAGTTCTTAACAGTAACTGAATTTGTGTCGCAGAACTAGAAATGTAGCAATAACGATGAGTCGTATGTAGTTTTTTTTGTTATCTTGTTTGTCAATTCTAGTGAAAATTTTGTAAACGTCTCTATTATTTATTTTTGTTTTTGTATTAAATTCATTAAACGAATTCTTTAACTTCACTTTTTATTGTTGAGAGCTAATCTATATTAAGGTTGTGTACCTCTCGAGAGATCACTACTTTTAAAATCTAAGCATGTCCCTAGTTACCCCCGTACACAATATTTTACGCTATTTATAATAATTAAAAATCTATAGATTGCTATTAAATTGCTACTACAAGTAGAACAGGTTTTGCGTACGCAGTAAGCACTGCACACTTCTGCAGTACGTTTCGAACTGTACGCCAATTGTATTGTAAGTTCACATTCATACAAGTGAGTGTGATGTTACCTCTGTCATGAGAATTGAGTGGCCAAAATAAAAGTTGTTTGGCTGGTTAGAAAGCGCTGAACGTAAATGATACACAACAAGTATCATTACAGTTAAAAGCATCTAATTAAATACAAAACGAATATTATTTCCAAAAATCTATATATAAAGTGGTTATATCCGTGGATAAATCATTCCTTGCGGTACGCCTACACGAGATTTAATGTAATCGGTTATTGATGAAAGGCACTATGTCCAAAGTTACAGGTGTGTGAAATTTATTAAATTCATGGACATATTTCTTTTCAACCGCGTTTAATAAAAGGCATATGATTGTTTTGAACGTAAAGAAGGCAAGGACTAAGTTACTTTCAAAGTCAGTCAATCCGGTGGACAAAAAAAAATCTATGTTACCACTACAAATGGTTTTTCTTTAAATTTTGACGTGTGGCATTTGAACAATGGCCGATTCAGTACTAGCAAAAGTGTTCATTGCGACAGAACAACAGAACGTCACATTTATCGCGCCATTCTTGAAAGTCATACGAAAAAATTCCTTCATCGCTTCAACACTCAGGGACATGAAGTTTCTACAGAGACAACAGCGAGAAATATCGTGCAGAGGAGAAGTTTGAAAAAAGCAGAATCAACTAAAAAAAGACAACATGCAGCACAAATACAATATTCCACGCATATAAATTTCCCAAATCCGCTCAAAATTTAACCATGTTACTGATATTTTCTTTCAGACATTATAAAATGTTTTTGTGTTAAATATAACGCCGAAATTTGAAATTAAATGTAAACAAATTGATTAATTTTTTTAAACTGCAAAAAAAAACTGTTTTATATAGGAGACCAGGTAGCCCACAACACTGTTGTTAAGTATGAATTATTTAAGTTTATTTCAGTCCGTTTATTTGTGTAACTTAAAACCGTAACGTACAAAACTTTGACTTTGACAAGCAATTATACTAAAACTAATATGGATAAAAAATAATCATAGAAGCAAACATTAGTCACTATTTATATCGTAAAAAAAATATCAGCCACAAACATTAAAATAATAACACTATTATGAAAATTACTGTCTATTGTGTACTTATTTAGTATCTTGCCTATAGGTGGTTCACTTTAAAGTGAGCACTGCCCTATACTTAAAATAATAACAATTAAAAAGTATTTATTGGTGCTATAGATAAAACGTTTTGAGAGTTGTGGATTATTTACACTAGTTTTTAGTCACATAGAAGTTTTCGCATTTAAAATAGTAAATAAAAAGAGGCCTAACGGCTCACAGAATATTGTAAACAGTGCTCAGTTTATTCTGTACAGCCTATACCTACATGACTGCGAACTAGAAGTCCGATCAGTTACTATATGGGAGGTCATCTGCTTCCCATTAACGTCGTCCCTGAAGCGGATTTTACACTTGTACGACACTGCGACAGCGATTACTGACGATGCGACGGCCTGCGAACTTCGCACACTACTTTTCGTCTATCGATTTTTCAATAATGCGACAGCGACCATCCGTTTCGTTGCTTTTAGTGCCATATTTTGCCATAAATAGCAACTAAAACGAGCAAATGATTCCCGATTATTGGCGATTTCTCGAGTTGATTGCTGCACAAATTATGTTGAGGGTTATAAAGAAATTCCCGCTACCGAACTTCTTCAATTAACAGCTCTTCTGCTTGCTTCGTACAACTGGAAATATGTGATAAAATTATCCACAAACGTTAATTAGCACATACACCAAGTTAAAGTGTTGGTTACACATGTTCAGGTCGTATTGTAAATTTTTTTGACTGGTAAAATAACATACTATATTATTAAATGCTCATCCTCGCGTCTATTTCGTTGTTTATTTACAAATATGATAGTGTTTTATTCTTCTTCTATTTTGTCGTTCCTGTTCGTATGTGTATTTTGCATCTGCGTTAGAACATGTCCTATCGCAGCTCATCGCATCGCTGTCGTCTGCTTGCTTTCCTCTGATTGGCTAGCCACTTTTGCCGCACTGTCGCTGTCGCAGTGTCGCACAATTGTAAAATCCGCTTTAAGGGCGCCGCCTACCCGCGCGTGAGTGGCTCAAAAGTGACGGAGCTGTAAGGTCGACCTTGAAGCGCGCATCAAATGCTGCGTCGCCTTAACGAGCCAAGCGCTGAACTATCGTGCAAGCTTCCCGCCGAACGGTTTTTACTGTGGGACACTAAGCAGAGATCATATAGTTTTATTGGTGGAAGTCTGCAACTAAGTTCAGTGCAGGTCGCAATCTGAGTTTCACATACATCCGGTTAGTACATTTTGAAGCACAGAATACTGAAAAGGCCGTTTTTAGCCATGTTAGAGGGCTTAGAAACAGTATTTTTTAACGAGTGTGGCGTCTTAGCAATGTGGTTCCGACCTTGTCTGAAGTTTGTTTTCTTTGGCACGATGGGCTCACTTGGAATATTTTCGTAGTAAAAACGTGTTTACTAACACACTGCAACGCAATTTGAAGCGTCGAAAAGGGGGCCCCTTAAAGTTACCACCTGAACGACACACAGCGTCCATCGGCTACCAGCTCAACAGCAACACAATGCTGGAGATATGACTGGGAGGGGCATTCGAAGCTCTCTGCACCTCGCAGAGCAGTCAAGCCTGTCGACTACACCTCACCCGGCAGGCGGCGCACAGGACATCGGCGAGCAGAAACTCCACAGCAGATCTTCAGACAGACGAAGAGCAACAGCAACTCGAAGAATACATGGAAAGGTAAACAAAGACACAAGAGCCAGAGAAGAATTCAAAAGGGCAAAATAACTAAAAAAGGAGGGGAAAGTAAAATAGGAAACGAAGCTCTGGCTAGTATGTAACACACATAAATAACTATACAAAATCGTTAATAAAAGAACAATGATTGGAAAACAAAGGGTTATGCAATTTAATATCCCAAAAGCAACTATAGGGGATAAATAGGACCCATACACAGTTAGAAAATTTAAAGCATATAAATTCTGACTGGTTTGAAATTTTAACTTCAATAACCAGGATAATATACAGTTAACAATTTCATTTTAAATTAAATTTAAAGGTGATTTTAAAGTTAAATTTAAATTAAGCACAAAATTAATTCCCAAATAAACCTCCAGAGCTCTAGGGGTTTAAAATCATTACAATACCATCACCAACTAGGTTTACACTTTCTTACAAATAACTGTAAATTCCAAACATGTGCCTTTTTATGCCTAATCTGGCACGAGGGAGGCGTAACATAACTGTGCTCGGGCCCAGAAAACACTTCATGACAAAAGACTCCTCTAACTTCGGTATGAACTTCGCGTTTACATGTGCGGCAGCATCGGGGAGGCCGAATATCCTAAATAAGACCATATCCCCTATTGCGAAAGGGGGAGGAACTCGATCTCCCTCGGAAAAATTTGGATTTGTAGGTACACAATGGTGATATTTTAGGAATTACCAGGCCATAAAATTGAATATACTGCTTTCAAAAATTGTAATATTTTTTACGATAAATTATGCTTTCAAATGAAGAAATCATTGTGCTGACAAAAAAAATTCTGACATGCAATGTGGTCAGCACCCCAATAAATAAGAGTGATTGCCATAAATTATAAGCAATCATCACAAATTGCAGATATAATAATAAATATGTCATGCAACGATTCATTCTTCACATCAACGTGTCAGGATGCCGACGTTCTCTATGTACAGAATTTTACCTAAGAAAAAACAAAAATGTATATACTTCGTCTTTGCGAAAACAGCGGGTGCAAGCGTTTGGGCCTTCTCGTCCACACTAACATTCATGGCCCCACCCCCCTAGCGAAAGGACGAGAGGGCAGAAAAGCCAGCCTATTGTGTTTAAGATACACAAGTTCAATAGTTACAATAATTACAATATAAGGAATTTTAGGAATTAAGAAAAACTTGTAGGGTATTTGTCAAAGTGCAGATGAATGAATTTAAATAATTATGTAATGAATACGGCAATGGCAGGAAGTTACTGTCCTCGAGGGTCGGGATCATCTTTTGGAAGCTGTCTCCTGATTGGCCCAACTCAATCTAAGCCTGCATGGCAAGTGACAGGGAGGTTGGCGCCAAACAAGAGGGTGGCTAGGTTTTTGACAGATTTAGGGACAGACGTTTTCGAGCCGCGGGAGACGGCCTTGAGACGCAGGTAACGGCGGGCCGAGGTGCTACCGCGGCGCTGGGAGTCAGTTCAGGCGCAGGACGTGAGACAGTGTTGAACCAAGTGATCGACGGGCCGAGGTGATGCCGCCGGGCGTTTTAAATTTGACCGTCGGGATGCCCACGGGTTGCGGTATTCGGACCGGTTGTTCAGATGTTTTGCAAAGAGTAACACGTTTTAGGCGGCAGACCGCTGACGATGCCATGGTAAATTTAACTACGTATTGCTGAGACAATGGGGCGTTTAATCAAGTGCAAAATCAACAAACCTTCCATAATAACGATCATGCCATTGGAGGACACTCAGTGAAACCTATCTGGTTTAAACTGAACACGCCGACTTTTATTACGCCACATACTTTACACCACAGAACTTTAGGACGTCGAACATTAAGTCCATTTTTAAGATTCTGTTTCGACGAATCTTTTCTATTGGGTTAGCTCTTGATAAACGTACTCTAATTTTATTGATTAATAAACTAAGTTGCACAAAACATTTTAAAATCTAGAAACCAGAAATGTGTGTTACATATTACAGATACACTGCATCCTGTGACGCAGTTCTTAAAAACCACACTGGAAATTATAACCTGTCAGACTTCACAAAAGATAGGCGCGACCTGGTAAATTTGGCAGTCAATTTGCTTCTGCTGGTAGACGGGTTTTCTCGGGATCTTCCGGTTACCCCGCCCCTTTCATTCCGGTGCTGCGGCATACTCATTCATTCATCACAAGCGCTATACACCTAGTTGTTACGCGCTAATCAAAATTAAGGCACTATAAAGAGTGGGTATAATCGTCCGCCATTTTGAGTCTTTCGGAGATAGCGCAAGCCAATGCTTCCTCGCGCGCCCCAAAAACCTGACAAACTAAACTCATCATTAATCTAAAACTACTCAGCCAAATGTATTCAAAATGTTTATATTGCATTTAAGAACTATGCTGCCAATGATAATGTAGATCAAATTTATTTTCTGCAACTATCATGTTATTAAAAATTTTTTTTAACAATGATATGTTGACATTTGACAGGAAAATGCAGAGTAAATTATAGTAAGCGAGAAACTTTTTTGTTATACGAGATAGATAGGGGGTATCAGCGAAGAAAACAAAAAGGATAGTAAAAATTAAATTTCTATGCCCCTCTTGACGATTTCCGCGAATCGCTGTTGTTTTGGTGGCAGGTAGAAGACAGAATATTTCGTGCGCGAGGCATGGTCTCGCTCAACGACGCGAACACAACTTCACTCTTAGTTTATCTACACAACATTTACTGTGTAAATGTCAGTTATATATATATATATATTACTAATTTTCTAGTTTGCAATGTTACCTTTTACTATATACTTAATTAGATAACGTAGAACATAAAATACTATTTTTACAAGCGCCCTTCTTGTCTATAAGCCTAATAGTATACAGGATTCGTATTGGTTCCATTTAAATCTTTATATATGTATATAATATATAAACTAAACAATACTGTAGACTCAATCGCAACACATATGTAACTGAAAATAAGTTTTTTGATATAATTCAGTTATAATTGCATTTCCAAAAATTTCCGTCTCTATTTTTCAGATCTAAAACAACATGCCACATTAGTACAAAACTATTCGTAAAGGTTTATACTTTATATTTTCACATAACATATTTTATCAATTGGCAGGATAACAGTGAATACAGTGACACGATTTACAAACTAATGCTTTTATTTGGCTCTAGACATGAGGGTTTGAATTGAAATAGAAATAGAATTCATGACATACTTTTACATTATTTAATTGTTTCTTAAACATAAAATGTTACATAGCAGTTTGAGATGAACTTTTTGTAACGTAAGATGTAAACGTTAAAAATTAGTAGCCAACGAACAGTAATAAACCGCAAGACACCGGGAAAAAGATTGAATCCAACAAATGTATTGTACATACGTATTTTTACAGTAGTTTAGTTCGCAAAGACTAATTCGACAAATTATATCTTAAAAACAGTTATTTATTTACATACTTCTATTTAACTAATTCTGTATACCAAATATTTTACTTTTTTTATAGATTAATTTGGTCACCCGCGATGTAAGTTAAAATTACACATTATTTTGTAATATCACAAAAATAAATACTGAATACATTTGAAATTATGGTTTACAGAATTTTTTTATCCTTCACTGTTATCGTGTAGAAAATTTTGTAATTATTTGATTCTATTTATAAATCAATAACCCAAAATAGAGCATCAAACCGAATCACTTTTTTACAGTGGAAGAGAGACTAAAATTAACTTAATTTTTAAAATATGTAAAATTTTTACAACATGCAGTTATTTTGCTTACAGTTTAACACAGTCTCATCACTTAAAGAATATTGTTTATGCAAACTGGAACTAAGACTTAGTTTTTTTTTTCGCAGAAGCGGTGCGATGCATATTGCATTTTTATTTACATTTTTGTTTAAGTCCACTACAGCATAGAACCTCAATTATATCCCAAATGAATATATAACAAAAAAAATTTAACGGACACCTAGATTAGAACTCCCATCCTTTACATTACCAAGTTCGTCCCTTAAAGAGCTACCTGTGATCTGCCGCAACTGTCACATGAATTTTTAAGACAATAAACAGCAATCGTATAATAAACTACACTTATCTGTTTGCCGTTATATAAGTACAAAGTTTATATTTTTTGTAGTCAAGAAATTAATGTGTTTCGAACAATATTGTTTCATGGACATACCCTTATTCGAAAACACATATTTTGATCACTTATTGTTAGGGAAAGTAATAATTCGCGAGTTGAGTGAACGACGTGTTATAATCCACTGTCCTATGCATACTCGAGCCCGTCTATTAGTTCATTGTGTGTTGTTACAGTGAGTAGCAGCTAGTGGATAAATGGTCCGGGCTTGTGTATAAACAGGAAAATGGATTCCTACACGCTGTCGTTGAACTCGCTAAATACTATTCCTTTCCCTACTTATTGTTACGAAATTTTTACATTATTTTTATATAATGATATTTACGAACGTTAACTTTTATTTTTAATTACTGCCTCTGAAGCGCCAGTTCATAGTAAAACACATGCCACAAATTTTTGTGAGACGATACGTTTTGCCAAATTATCGCAATGAATGAGGAATCTATGCAGGGATGTGGTGGTTCTGGCGTTGTGTGGTGTACAAAGGAACTTTTTAATGGGCGTTTAAGTTAGTGTTACATTTTTCATCTCATTCTTAGGGGAACGAAAATGACTTAGTGTTAATGAGATCTTTATATTTACATGGTTTGTATTATTAACAAGGTTCACTGTAAATCTTAATAGGCTTTTGTATGTAACCTTTTTCTCACAAGTATTTAGTTGATAACGGAAATTGCTACATTATGAATATCCAAAGTGATAATGTAGATATAGAATATAAATTACTATTCCCGCATTAACTGTATTGGGCGATAACTGCGTTATTTACAGACGTACAGTAAAAAGGAAAGATCTACTAAATACAAATTTATATCCAACATGTTTACAGAGAGTGTTTAAGTATAGATGTAAGATACCGTGTGTTATATTTACGAGGTACGCTACAGTAAAATTAGTGACACTTCTCCATACTGTTTTCCACAAATTTACGGAAATGTAGTGTTTGTTAGCTTGGCTTAATGGGCATAAAAGTAAGCATGCTATGTTTAAGATATTTAGTCATAGACTATAACTAACATGTTTTGTCGTATTGTAAGAAAAATTAGCATTTGCGCAAGTGTGTGAAGAAATATTTGTATTTATTATGCTGACGCTATAAATCAGCGTGGCTACTGTCTGCACAGAGCGAGTGAAGGGCAGCTACAGTACAAATAATAATTTATTTACACCGTTACATGATGGGCAGTGTGTTGTAATTTAAGTGTAGATTGACTTGAAACAAATCTGAAATTCATATCAGTAAACAAACTACTTGAAACCTCAATAATTCAGTTTAAAAACAAATTCATTAGCAGCAACTATTTGCGTTTACAGCTTCAGGACACACTATGTATAAATCTTCAAATTAACGTTTTAGCAACAGAGTAGAGATGCATCGATCTGTCCGATTAGTAATAATGAATTTTGCATTAGTAACGCAAAATACAAAGTACTTGCTATTACATACCAATAATTTGAAATAAGGCAAATTTTCTTGAATTGCTTTCTTTAAAAATTTACGTTCTTTTATTTGTAACAAACTGAAATTTTTTAGAATGTTAAATAAATTGAATGAAAGCTGTACTTTTAAACGTGATAACTGCCTCTTTTACTACTGCAGTCTCGATAATATTAGTAAGAATACTTACATAACAAATAGTACAAAGTTAAAATATTATATTTGCGTTTTAATGAGTTATGATACCTTTAAAAACCCTAATACAGGTATAATATGAATCAGCTTTCATGCATTTATTATCAATTGTTGAAAATGTACATTTAAGTAAATAAAAACATATATATTTCCAGTTGTATGTAGGCTTACGCCTATTTTGTGGTGGAGTCGAAATTCTTAAATGAATTTTAAAAAAATTGTAGATTTCAAAATTTATCTTTAGTGAAATTAAGGATGTTGCATTAATTTTCTATTCAATATTAGATTTTGTAAATTTATTTATGTTCGATAATGTATACTTTTGTACATAACCCTATGATCAGTTATTGAAAGTTGAATACGTTATAATAAACACAAAGTGTAGAGTTAAAATTAATGTATTAAATACTGTGAGGACAAACGAAGGAATAATTCGTAGTCAGGTCGTTGAGCTAGACGGCGCCGCGCGCCAGAGATATTCTGTATTCAACCTGCCGCCAAAACCACAGCGACTCGCGGAACTTGTCAAGAGGGGCATAAATGTTAATTTTATACTATCCTTTTAGTTTTGTCCACTGACACCCCCCATCTATCTCGTAAAACTAAAAAGTTTCTCGCTTACTATATTTTACCCTGCATTTTCCGGTCAAAAATTTGCATGCCATTGTTAAACTTTTTTTTAAATAGTTAATAACAGTCATAAAGAAAATTAATGAATATCGTCATTGACAAGATAGTTCAATTATACTTTGTAATTTTTTTTAAGTCGATTGACCGAATAGTTTACGGTTGGTGATGAGTTAGGTTTCTGTGATTTTTCGGGAGCGCGTGCATGACTTCGCTAGCGGTAGCTGCGAAAGACCCAAAATGGCGGACGATTATAACTAGTCTTTATAGAGCCCTAATCAAAATCTCTTCACTCATTCAAAAGCCTTATGTACGGGAACATACACCCAACGAAAACAGACTTGTAGAAACTAAAAATTCATACTAAAATTAGATACCATGTGCCAATAACTATTCGCTCAAAATATGCACACAAGAATAAAAAATTGTATTTTTAAAAAATTTTGAAAGTCTAGCAAAAATCATTCACTTTAGATTTCTTTAAATACAAAAAATTTGTTGTTTTGTGCTTTTATAACTTTTTTTAAGTATACAGCACGCGACATAAATATAATGTCGGTGTTAAATATTCAACTACAGTTATTCATTAAGGCATCGCTGAGCTATGTTCCCGTATGGTCGAAATTTTGACTTTGACATGCTGTTATGGAAAAACTATGCACACTAAAATATTTTTCTTGAGAGGATAATATAGTCACTAGTAATATAGTACTATAATACAAACTAATAAACTAACGCTAATTTGTAAAAATTAAATTTTAGAATTTTTCACACTAGAACGAAAGTAAACTGCTTTCACGGCGTAAAGACCGTAATAAAAACGAACTAGTGTCACAGAATTAGCATTATCGTCTATGTTTCTTCAAGTTTATGCAGTTTACTATCATCCTTGGTTAGTATTCAACATTATAACATAAAGTAAAAACACTTCGTAACAAATATAGTTGAAACCATCACTTATTCACTGCACACTAGTGACAAACGAGTGCGTGAAGACGTGGTGTCATAGTTCGTACTCCGGCCTTCTTCCCCGCCCAAGGTTATGGGCCGTTATTTATGACTGTGTCATTCTCTGAAGCATTTTCTCTTCGAACTTACACACTCGTCCTCCTGCTGAGAAAGGTTCTAGAGGAACATCACACAAGAGAAAAAAAAAACAGGAAACATATCCTCCCGCCAGCACGGCACACATTGCTTCTCGAACAAGAACAATCCTCGCTTACTTAAAACGGAACTTGAGAGAAGAGGGAAACATTTTTTTTATCAATATTGCATTTTGCAGCTGTGTTTGTATAGAATATACATATTATATGAGTGTTTCTACTAACAAATTTGTGTATCCATTCATTTGTTTAAATGTAATGTTTTTTCTGTATATATTTTAACAATTTACTACGCTAAAAAAACACATAACAGGTTATTAGGGGGGCAGTCGCTCTCTCCACACCCCTTAAATCCGCCACTGGCCAGCACTTCTTCTTATGCGGTCGCCAGCCGCTTAGTCACGGCCTCGTACGATATTCGGCATCAGCCATCAAACCTCCCTCTACATTACGTACTTACACGCTGAAGTACGAAGCTCAATGAACGTAGTAGAGCTGGCAAACAAAGCGCAATCCTGACGGACATTTAGGAGGCTGCGGTGGCCGAGAGGAGCCGACCCCCCGTAGCTTAGTTGGTTGAGCGACCGACTTCGATACCAGGGGTTCTGGGTTCGATTCCCATGTCTGGCAGGGTATAAAATTTGTGCTTGTTCAATTTGTCTCTACAATTGTCCCACGACATTTACTCGGGGCTGCTTAAATAAGTCATATTAATAGGGGGGTGTTCGGTGCAATGATGACGCGAAAGAAACCGCCTCGCTACTGCACCAAACATTTATACATATAAAAAAAAAGAGGCCAGACCTCTCGCCTCTCACCAAGGCGATCCGGATTAGATTCCCGGCGGGGTCGGTCCCCGGATTTTCGCATGTGGGAATCGTGCCGGACGATGCGGCTGGTTGGCGGGTTTTCTCGGGGATCTCCCGTTTCCCCCACCCTTTCATTCCGGCGCTGCTCCACACTCACCTCATATCACCCGTCACCAGCGTTAAAGACCTCGGTGTTGAACGCTGAACAAAATATCTCACTCTGACGCACGTGCGGAACTAAATTTTCAATAATTAATTAAACCATCTCTTTCTCTGATCCAGGCATATTAAAGACGTGCGATGCTCAATTACAGAATCAATGAAATCCTGTATCGGCTCGTCAGGACGCTGAAATCTACACACATAATCGCGTTCGCAACGCTACAGGACACGAGGCTGTAACTTAGATTTTTTAAAAATGCTGTTAATGATTTCATCTTATAAATTTCGGGTGAGCTATAATTATAGTGAAGTTTGTAGCTGGTCTGGTACTTTTCGTGAAGATAATTATTTGGTGGAATATCTACCTGTTGGTTAGGAACTATTTATTGATCAGAGAAAAATGTGAAGGGTGGCTAGTGGTCTAGTCAAATAAATAGTTTTTTATTCCGAAATTTATTTGCGAATGTTCTACTGACCCGTTTGTTAGGTTCATGATCTTTTCTAGTGATACGTCACATTGTTTGATGTGTTTAGAGGAGAAGTTTGATTCTTATTTTATTTTAAAATAAAGCACACCCAATCAGTTTTGACACCAGGAGGAGAAATCGTCCCCAAATATCTCACGTCGTAACAATATCATCGTAAAAGGCTTGCTTTGCAGCAATTTTTTCCTCCACTGCTTATAAATGTATTTAAAAACCTTTAAAAACTGTCAAGTAAAACACTATGACTTTATAAATATTATAAACGCACACACTCCTTTCACTCTGCAGTTTTTTTACATTTTAAATAGAAGCATTGTCATTATATATGATACAAAATAAATATCACTCAATTTTTTGGGCTACAATAATAAAATATTGTTCCTCTGAACTAAGCGTCAGTATAGTTACAGTTACGTTTATTACGTCGTTTTGTTGTAGCTCATTGTTATTTACTCATGGTTACGAAAAAGACTGAAAATTTTCTCGTGATTTGAGAAGTAGATAAACGATAAATAAACTGTTTTGTAATTTAAAACAACCGAAACTTGCAAACATGATACGTAAAGGGAACAAAACCCCCTCACGGATGAAGCAAGAAAAAACCATCATCGTCCACCAAAACAACGAGACATAATCCGGTCACAAAAGTGACCAAGCTTACCAACATAGAGGTAAGATCTCCTTGTCTGCAAGCAGTGAGCATGTGTGAGAACTATTTAAGGGAGGGTTTTATGTTAGATTCGTTCATCGTAATTTTAGTTTTCGAGACATATATTTGTAGAAGATGTATTATCAAATGTTTGACTTTGACAAGACGTAGGATACATTCTTGATAAACTGTTTGGCATTGAAGGTAAAGGAAATTTTAATTAATTTGTCGTGCAGAATCATTGCGAGTGAATTATTGGTTAACTTTGCAAATTATTACAAGTCCAATATAAGATGACCAAATAACAGTTTTATGATGTCCATAATTCATCAGAAATATTTTTAATGCCTCGACATTGCCGCAGTGATCAAAAGTAACTTAAACAGAAGTAACTGCAGAAAATAGAACAGTACAATTTAGCACGTATCTCTTCTCTTGAATCAAGCACGAGTATAAAGTTATTACAGAAGTGCTAAATTTTTTGCATGACTTTGCTGGTGATTAATGAAGCTCCTAGCACGCATCTTCAGTTTGATAAAGCAAGTCCGTAGTAGTCAGTTAATAAACTTGTTATACAACACATGCGCAGAGACAGGTAATGGGTCAGCTATGTAGCGATGTGATCGAAGCATCAGCTATAGTAGCTATTGCTTGAAGTAAAATTCTAGAAAAAAATACCATTTTTGACGTCTATAACAACAGGCGCTATTCTGTTGCTGGTTCATGCAACTTCGTTTGCGGTGTTTTCAATTTAATGCGATAGTATTTCTGAAACAAAACATTTTCAAGAATGATCTTATGGGCCAAAATGTTCTTAAGCGTTATTAATGATTGTAAACATTTCAAAAAATGAAAAATTTTCCACAATTTTTTTTTGTATCTAGTTCTGTGCACTGTACACCATTTTGCTTCCCACATCCTTCAAATTATAATTAGATTTGCTAGAAAACCGAAGTTTTTTTTCAATAAATTAAAACCTTTTTAGGAACCCCGTTCTGCCCCTATACCTCATTTTGTCCCGTATCCCTCCAAAAGCTAGTTTTTTTTTATTTTTAGCTGAAAATTTTTCGGACACACGAACAACTACTCACCAAAGACTTAAGTATTCTTTACTAAATGTTTTGTGTGTCCCACTTACTTTACTCTGTTTTGCCACCCCCTCTTTTTATGCTTAAAAATTTAATTTAAACAACTCACAAAAGTTTATTTGTTCATTACAGTTTTTTTTGTATCCTGTTCTGCATCTTAACCTTGTTTTGCCTGCTCCCACCCAATATTTTTGCAGAAATTTCATCGCAGTTGGATGATGTTATAGACCCACATTGCCCGCGTGTAATACTAGTAACAGCGAGTATTTACTTCAGTTGTAAGATTTCTTTGTACGCCAGATAATTAGTTCGGCCATCAAGTGTTAGGATAACAGAGCTCAATGTTGAGCTTACACTGCCGCTGACAACTTAGCTATAGCTAACATGTGAACAACTGTCCTTAGTCTATCCCTGTCAATCTTAACAACTGTCTAGGGCCCTATTTATAGTCATCGCTACAACATACTTTGAATATGAGAGAGTAATTGGATGGAATAAGTGTATAAGTGTTATGATTACTTGTTACATCCAACGCGGTTATAATAACATTGTCCTAAATTTAATTAAGAAATTATAAAAAATCCTCTAACATTGATACATAAAGGTTGTACAACCATATGCAACGGATGTCAACTTCTCTATAAATTACTTCTCTAATGCTGCTTTTTTCTTAGATCCTCTTTTTTAGATACCCACAACCGGGTATATGGATATGAATCTTAATATTTCAACAGGGGTTTGGTAGATATCATTAGGGAATGAAACACAGATCTAAGAGTTCAGATTTATAAATATTCTGAAATCTATTTAAGGGCATTTACGTATTCAAAATAATAAAACAAAAAGCAGCTCTATACCTTGACGGACTCGATAGCATTCAAAGATTTATCTAAAACACATTCAATTTAGGAAAAAAAAAACTATTTTTGAGAATTAAGGCGTCAAATTTAAGTGGAAGACATGACAGTGGTCCGAGCAATTTTTAAAAATATATAGACGGTAAACTGAACACATAATTCATCCCGCTTCATAACTTTTTACCCCCTTCCTTGTCAAATTTCGAAAAATCAGTCATCTACATGTCAAGTAATTAAGTAAGCATTATTCTTAAGCGAAAATCTTTTTAGCAAATACTAAAAAAATCAACGAAATACCTCTCTCTCTCTCTCTCTCTCTCTCTCTCTATCTATCTATCTATCTATCTATCTATCTATCTATCTATCTATCTATATATATATATATATATATATATATATATATATATATATATATCACGAACCGAAAACATATGTTACTTTTTTTTAGATATTTGTAGTAGAATTTTGAAAATATCTTATAACGCAAACATGATTCTGAAGCAAACAGCACTTAAATGCTTGGCAATGCCATGAAGTCCTATGTTACAAGTGTGTATATTTATTTAATTGAAGTAAAAATCACGAACGATATCCGTCTGAGTTCGAGCTTTCAGACAATTAATGAAAAAACACATTTCCCCCTTTTTTCTCTTTTGGAGTTAATTTCAGAAATTAAAAAAAAATTATTTATGGGTATTTACATTAGCATCTTTCTGAAATAAAAAGAAACTACGTATTTCGAAGTGTTAGATAGATATCGATAGTTAATCGAAAAAAATATTTTCAGTATTTTCGCCATCTTAAAGGTTGAATATCAATAAACACTTAAATTTCATAATATGTTTTTTCATATTTGACACATTTAAGTAAAATTCACGATGTTAGGCCGTCTGGATAGAGCTATGTAGACGAAACTAATATAACACTTTTCAACACTTTTCACCCCCTTAGAGGAACAATTTCAAAACATACCTTCTTAGTGCTCGCCTGAAACCTAAAGGAAACAAACACAAACATTTTCAGATGTCTGTGTCCAGAGGTTTAGGCTGCAGTTTGATATGTCAATCAGTCAGTCAATCAATGTTCTCTTTTATACAGAGAGCATTTAATTTGTTGAAGTTTCTTCGCACGTGCTTAGATTGTAAATGGCAATTTGCGTCATAAACTTTATTGCATGTAAGAGAATGATATTAATGGCACTCGAGTGAGGTAAAATCATAATTTTTTTGTATGAAACATGTTAGTTTTGGAGCCGTTACTTCGCAGCACATCTTACTTTCACGGAAAAAGTATAGCTCTAGTACTTTTCCCATAATAGCAATACAAATTCCAAATTTGCATGTTTTTTTGGTCTTTTATGCCGAACAAACCAATGAAAACAATAAAAAAAAATCACACTGTAGCTAAGTTAGGCTACATGTCACAGGCCTCTACTTCACCTTATTTGAAGTCAATTACAAAATATTCCCGATTTTTTTTTTTTTTTTTTGGAATTTAAGTGATGAAATAATAAGTGTATGACAAAATATCAGAAAATCTTTTTAATTCGTATATGTTTTGCAATGGATAATAAAACACGTCGAGAAATATCCCGTGACAAGTAGTTTCAGTGTTATTGTTTTGTATTTCTTTATGTTCATGGGTTTTTTGCGGTTTTACGATATAAAAACAGGCCAATTTGAACTTCGAAGTACCGTTATGGAATAACTTGCTGAGATTACTTTATTTACGGAAGGAAAATAAATATATTGTTTCGCTATACGTATAAACGTATTTGGTGTCCCAACCTTGAGGTTAGTGAGATGGCACATGTGGGCTGATGCTCATACTGTCGAGGAACTTCAGTATATAGTGGACTGCGTAATACATATTCACCTCTTTCGATCTTCATGCAAAATGCAATATTCCTTGCATTTTTTGTGTGTCAGACATAAACAGTTGCGCAGCCTTTAAAGTAATTTTACCCCAGAACCTCCAGAACAATAGATCGGAGTTACAAACAACTGACTCAGATAACGCCGAAATTATTTATGAAAACTAATTTTACAAATAAAATATTGGTTATCTGTACAACACCGCGTCTCGATAGAACTGTAAATTGATACTCTTAATTTATTTCTCGCTGGTCGTGCTTGATTTTCGGATCGTCTGCCTTGAATGATCACATACTAACTTTTCTTCGTAATTAAGCTATCACATAAAATAAAAAAAAATGTCATTCCTTTTTAGGTACTTATTTAAGTTACAGCTGGTTATATAAGTATTATTGGGCGACAAAAACACTTTTTATCCCTTTAGGTGTCGAATTTTACATATTTAGTCTAATATTTGTTTAAATGTGAAAGTGAAAATCACGAGGACAGCTCATTCAGTTAAAGCAAAAACAATCATTCACTATAAATATCATATAACCCCTGTACAGCACTGAGACACAGAATTAAAAAAATAAATAAATAAAATTTCCGGCCATTTATCAGATCATCATCCTGAAGAAAAATACAGTGAATATCAAGATGGTTTCGATAAATATAGAATGTTTATCTAAAATGCATACATGTATTTTCACCTCCTAAGTAACAAAAATGAGAAACACCCTTGAAATACAATTTAAAATGTTTAACTGGTGTCCCTTGAACGTGAAAAACATTACAATAGCCATCTGGGTTCGAGATATATCGACAATTATTTGAAAAAAAAAAAATATGCCATCCCTTTTCACCCTTTTCATTCCCTTAAATAAGGAATTTTGAAAATTAAAAATTAATAATTAAAAAAAAAAAAAACTTTCATATGTTTGAGTAAACATTAATCTTCAACAAAAATCACGCCGTTATATAAAATATCAATGTAGTTGGTACATATCGACTGTGAATCAAAAGTGTACTTCACCCTTATGTACCACTTTGGGGTCTATACTGAAAATTTCATTTAATCGTATTTTAGGTATATACATATGAATCAATTTAAAGCAAAGCGCACTATGATATTTCGATTGAGTCGATAGATATAGAGGAATAATCGATAACACATTTCACATATTTTCATTTCCTTATTTCTTAAATTTTGAAGTCTTGGAGTGCTATCATAGTAAATTGTACGCATAACACATTTAAGTAAAAGTCATGAAGGTAGTCAATTTTTTTCAAGGATATATACGATTATTCAAAAACCAAATTTTCATTTCCTCGTGCTTGTGGGTAGAATATAAAAAAAATCTAATACTGATTCTTGAGTAATAACGTAAGCAACATTTTGAGGTGAAAAATAACTCTGCATCCCGACGGATTCTATAGATATCAATAGTTAATCGGAAACACACTTAGGGTTATGTTACATTTCTAAAAATTCTGAAATTGGATAACGTGTATTTTTATGTGGGATCTATTAAAGTAAAAATTACAATGATACGCCTTCAAGTTCTAGCTTTATACACGTTTCTTCGAAATACGTTTCACCCCTTAGAGATCGTATTTCGCAAAATATCTTCTTAGTGATCGCCTACGTCCTGAGAGGAAATCACACAAAAATATCACGATTCTAGGTCCAGTAGCTTGGACTACAGTTTGATATATCAGTCAGTAAGTCAGTCGATGTATTCTTTCATATATGATGTCGATTATGTAACTTTACTGGTAATCTATAGTTTTAAAATACGGATTAATTGCAAAGGCTTTTCGGATGTAGACTCTAATATTTTGCTGTCACCTTCACCATTAACACGTTCATAAACTAACTCAGTCATTAATTCATTTTCATGATGTTTCTGCGTGTAATTTGTTGGTGTCTTCTAGAGTTAGTGTGGTCTGATAGTATCATGTTGTATAATATCGTTATATCTATTACAGACTTCAAAATTGGCTGGACATTCACTATCTTCGTCCACCAAAACTAAAAAGGACCATGATCCTGTGTTTAAAAAAGTGACAAGGCTTACAACACCAGAGGTAAGACCACCATTGTCTTCAAGTAACGTATGTGAAATTTATACAAGAGAATATAAGATAATTTTCATGTATTTTCAGTTTTATAACATTTATTTATAGATGCAGTACACTCAAAAATATATTTGTATTATTTACAAGGATTTTTTTTTTTACTTTTACAAATCCTTGTAAAATTACAAAGATTTTCTTTGTAAATTCATTAGTTTACGATAGTACAAATGTAATTTTTGTAAGACTACAAGGGAATTCTTTGTACCTATACCTACAGTTCCTGCAATATAAATTATTTTGTAAAATGTAGCAAGGCACTTCTTCGTAGTTGTACAAACGTTTGTAAATGTTGAATAATTTCTCTTGTAAAATTGTAAAATTATTATTTTATAATGTTAAAAGGAACTGATTTAAAAAAAGTACACAGAATGTGTAGTCTACAAAATTCTTAAGTTTGCCGGAAATTACTTATGCAAAGATCACAATCTCTAAAAATTTCTTTTCTGGAATAAAGTGAATGTAAATATTAATTGCGTGTTTTAAACAAAGAGTTATTACTGAACTGTATATTGAATGTATACAAATAAATAAAGACAAGTGATACATAAGTCATAGTGGTCTAGTG
>PNEQ01124756.1:32117-52174 GCA_003012365.1 Medauroidea extradentata
CCGACTTGGATACGAGGGGTTCTGGGTTCGATTCCCAGGTTTGGCTGGGTGTATAATTTGTGTTTGTCCGTTAGAGTCTTTGCACTTGTAAGAGTCACCAACAACTGTCACAACTGGGGAATTGTCAAATACTTAAGCTGTAAAGGGGGGATGTTTGGCTCGTTGGCGATGCTGCGACCTCGCCAAGGAGCCTAACATTAAAAAAAAAAAAAAAAAAAAAAGTGGTTAAATGCGTAGGTTTTAAGCATGGGGCGAGTGGTTCGAAATTTATCATCTTCCCTAGAATTGTTCTTAAATTTTTTCATGTATACATCTTTTATTCAAAAGTATTTGATAAATAAGTTCAGTGTTAAGTATAAAGTACAATAAACATATAAAAATTTATTTTCATCCATTTTGAAAGTAGAGCTGCAAGGCTAGTGATTTTAATTTTACGAACATATACTTTGTATTTTATAACAACGACAACCATTGTAGTTTTACAAGGAATTTCTTTGGCTACTGGGTTTCCAAGGATTTTCTTTGTAAAAGTACAATTTATTTTACTCTGTAGTATTATTAAAATTTTAACTATGACAAGGCATAAGATATATTTTTGATAAACTGCATGTCATTAATAGCAAAGTATGCTTTAAATAATTAGCCATGCAGAATCATTCCAAGGGAATTATAGGTTAACTTTAAAAAAAATATTACCAGTATAATATAAGTTGAACATATAACAATTTTATGATATCAAAAATTCACCACAAATATCTTCTATGCCTCGACATAGCTATATTCATAAATATATATTAAAACAGAATTTACAGCAGCAAATCGATTAATAAACCTTAGCATACAGCTCTTCTCCTTAATAAGGCACGAGTATAAAGTTATTACAGAAGAGCTATGTTTTGAGCATGTCTTTGCTGGTTATTAATGAAGCTCCTAGCACGCTCTTTCAGTTAGATAAAGAAAGTCCCTAGCAGGCAGTTAATAAACTTGTTATACTACGTTTGCGCAGAAACAGGTATTGGCTCATCTATTTAGCGTTGTGTTCGTAGGATCATCTGAAGTAGCTACTGCATGGAACAAAATTCTAAAAATAAATACCATTTTTTAAATTTCAATTTACTGCAAGAGTATTTCTGAAACAAAAAGTAAAAAAAAAAAAATGCTTTGTAGGGCAAAATGTTGTTAAGGGATATCAATGACAGTTTCAAAATTTTTGAAAAATAAAAAACTCATTACTTTTTTTATTCAGTTCTGTCCGCTTTATCCTGTATTGACCCCCACTTATCACGAACTATAATTAATTTTTGATAGAAACCAAGATTTTTCTCTTTAATTAAAACCATTTTTAGTATGTCGTTCTGCACTATACCCAATTTCGACCCGCATCAATACATCTAAAATATTTGTTCAAAAAATCAAAGTGAACTGAAAATCACGAGCATGGCTCATTCAGGCAAAGCAAAATCGACCATTCATATCGACTGTGAATCAAAAACATAACTTACCCTTTTTTACCTCTTTGAGGTCTTATTCGGAAAATTTATTTGATAGTAGTTTAGGTATTTAAATAAGCATCAATCTAAAGCAAAGAACACATCGGTATTTTAATTAGGTCGATAGATATAGAGGAAAAAACGAAAACACATTTCACGTATCTGAATCCCCTAATTTTTCAAATTTCGAAAAGTCTTGGAGTGCTGTCATAGTAAATTGTTTCCGTAACACTTTTAAGTTAAAGTCATGATGATAGTAAATATTTTCAAGGATATAAACGATTATTAAAAAAGGCATTTTCCTTTTTTACTTCTTAGGGAACAAATATCAAATAATTCTAATAGTGCGTTTTGAATATTTTCGTAAGCAACATTTTGAAGTGAAAAACAACTCTGTAAGCTGAAGGATTCTATAGATATCGATGATTAATCGGACACAAACTTAAGGTGTTTTTAGGACCTTAAATGTTAAATTTCTAAAAATCCTGAAATTGGGTAACGTGCACTTTTATGTGGGATCTATTTAAGTAAAAATTACGATGGTAAGCCTTCAAGTTCGAACTCTATCGACGACACTTCGGAAATACATTTCACCCCTATTTACATCTTAGAGATCGAATTTCGGAAAATATCCGTTTAGGTCTGAGGTGAAATCACACGAAAATGTCACGATTCTAGGTCCTATAGTTTGGACTAAATTTTTATATCAGTTAGTAATTCAGTCAATGTTCTCTTTCATTTATGATATCAATGACGTAACTTTATTTGTAATGTATAGTTTTAAAATACGGATTGAGTGCAATGAATTTTTGGACGTAGACTCTAATATTTTACTGACTCTTTCACCATTAACACGTTTACGAAGTCACTCAGTCGTTTATTCATTTTAATGATGTTTCTGCGTGTAATTTTTTGGTGTCTTCTAGAGTTAGTGTGGACTGATAGTATCGTGTTGTATAATATCATTCAATCTGTTACAGACTTCAAAATTGGCTGGACATACACTATCTTGGTCCACCAAAACCAAACATGATCTTGATCCTGTGATTCAACAAGTGACCAAACTTACCACACCAGAGGTAAGATCACCATTGTCTTCAAGTAACGTATGTGATATGTACACAAGGTTATATAAGATTTTTTTTGTGTTTTACATTTTCAAACAATTATTTATTGAAGTAGTGATATTATAATTTTAATTATGACAAGGCATAGAATGTTTTCTTGGTAAACTGCATGTCATTAATAGGAAAGGATTATTTGATTAATCTGTTATGCAGAACCATTGCAAGGAAATTATAGGTTGTCTTTCAAAAATTATTAAAGGAATAATAAAGGATGAACATATAACTCTTTTATGATATACAAAATTCCTCACAAATATCTTCTATGCCTGAACATAGCCATATTCATAAATATATTTTAAAACATAATTTGAAGCAGCAAATCGATTAATAAAATTTACCGTATATCTATTGTCGTAATCAGGCACGAGTATAAAGTTATTACAGAAGAGCTATATTTCGTGCACGTCTTTGCTGGTGATTAATGAAGCTCCTAGCACGCATCTTCAGTTTGATAAAGAAAATCCCTAGCAGCAGTTAATAAACTTGTTATACTACACTTGCGCAGAAACCGGTATTGGGTCAGCTATTTAGCGTTGTGATCGAAGAATCAGCTGTAGTAGCTACTGCTTGAAATAATCTAAAAATAAAAACCATTTTTGAATCTTCATTATAACGCGAGAGTATTTCTGAAACAAAAAGTTTTTAAAAAAGCTTTGTAGGGCAAATTGTAGTTAAGGGATATCAATTACCGTTTAAAAAGTTTTGAAAAATTAATAACTGACTACTTCTTTTAATCTGTTCTGTCCGCTTTATCCTGTATTGACTACCACTTCTACTGAACTATAATTTGTTTTTGGTAAGATCGAAGTTTATTTTATTTAATTAAAACCAATTTTGGTACGTAGTTCTGGCATATACCCTATTTTGACCCGCCTCCTTGAAAAAGGTAGTTTTCTTTCAACTGAAACCTGTTTGGACGCTTGCAGATCTTATCACCAATGTTTAATAGTTATTTTTTTACTGAATTTTTTGTGCGTCTTATTCTGTCCCTGTACTGTGTTTTGCCCCCCTCATTTACGCTTAAAAATTTTTTCGAATATCTCACAAAAGTTTACTTGCGCACTAAGCTTTTAGGTTGTCTTATTCTGCCACTCTACCTCTCTTGCCTTTTCCCGCCCAATATGTGTGCAGAAATTTTATCGCAGTTGGATGACGGTATAGAGCCACATTCCCCGCGTGTATTACTAGTAACAGCAAGTATAAACTTCAGTTGTAAGACTTCTTTGTACTCCATATAAATAGTTCGGCCATTAAGATTTAGGATAACAGAGCCCAACGTTTAGCTTACACTGCAGCTGACTACTTAGCTATAGCTGACATGTGAACAACTGCCCTTAGTCTATCCCTGTCAATCTTAACAACTGTCTAGGTCCTTATTGATAGTCATCGTTTTAACATACCTTGAACATGTGAGAGTAATTTGATGGTATAAGTGTAAATATGAAAATTTATTTTACAAATAATATATTTATTTGTGTTCAACACAGCGTCTCGATAGAACTTTGAAAATTCGATAATTAACTTCCACATATTTGAGTTAATATCAATCTTCAACAAAAAACACGTCGCCACATAAAAGATCATTGTTGTTTATACATATCGACTGTGAATAAAAAACCTAATTTTTACACTTTTTTTTACCTTTTTGGAGCCTAAATCTGCAAATTTGTTTTAATAGTATTTTATGTATATACATTATAATCAATTAAAAGCAAAGGGCACTACAATATTTTGATTGGGTCTATAGATAAGCAGGAATAATGGAATACAAATTTCACGTATTTTCACCATCTTATTTCTCAAAAGGTAAAAGTCATTACATAGTCAATTTTTTCAAGGTTATATACGATTTTGAAAAAACAATTTTTCCCTTTTTACTGCTTAGAGGTAGAAATTCAAAAAAGTCCTAAAACTGCTTTTTGGGAATTTACGTATGCAACTTTTAAATGTGATAAACAACTTTGTATCCCGAAGGATTCAATATATATATCGATAATTAATTGGATATACACTTAAGGTCTTGATATACTCATAAATGTTAAATTTCTAAAAATCCTAAAACTTGCTAATATGAATTTTATGTGTGTCCTATTAAAGTAAAAACCACGATGATAAGCCTTCAAATTCTAGCTTTATCGATGTTTCTTGTGAAAAACATTTCACCCCTTAGAGATTGAATTTCGAAAAATATCTTCTTAGTGCTCGCCTACGTCCTGAGGGGAAATCACACAAAAATATCACGATTCTAGGTCCAATAGTTTGGACTGCAGTTTGATATATGTGTGGGTTAGTTGCCAAGTGGTGTAAGACCAAATTTAAAATATTACAGGATAGACAATTTAAAGTTTGTATCCGTGTTAAACTTCAGGGATTACTTTATTTAATACGTAATGCAATAAAAAATGTAGTGGACTAGCACGCACACCATTTAGTAAGTATGTAGACCTTACTGCAGGCAATTCTGTACTGGGACAATTCCATTTTCGATATTTTTGTGTGTCACACCATTTGGCAACTAACCCATTCATTTGTGTCAGTAAGTCAGTCGATGTATTCTTTCAAACATTATGTTAATGATGTAACTCTATTTGTAATCTATAGTTTAAAAATACGGATTGATTGCAAAGGCTTTCCGGACGTAGACTCTAGTATTTTGCTGATACCTTCACCATTAACACGTTCATAAACCCACTCAGCCATTAATTCATTTTGATGAAGTTTCTGCGTGTAATTTGTTGGTGTCTTCTAGAGTTAGTGTGGTCTGATAGTATCATGTTGTATAATATCGTTACATCTATTACAGTCTTCAAAATTGACTGGACATTCACTATCTTCGTCCACTAAAGCAAAACAGGATCCTGATCGTGTGATAAAACAAGTGACGAAGTTTACCACACCAGAGGTAATATCACCATTGTCTTCAAGTAACATATGTGAAATTTATAAAAGTTTATATATCACAATTTTCATAAATTTTCAGATTTCAAACATTTATTTAAAGAAGTAGTGCACTCAAAAAATTTGATATATTTACAAGGATTTACTTTGTAAAATCGTTAGTTTATGAAGTCACAAAAGTAAACTTTTAATACTACAAATTAATTCATTGTACCTATACAGACTGCACTGTAAATAATTTTGTAAAATATGACAAGACACTTCTTCGTAGTTGTACAAACTGTTGTAAATGTTGAATAATTTATCTTGTAAAATGATTAGTTTATAATGTTAAAAGGAATTGATTTGCAAAAAAAAATAAATAAATAAACATCGACGAAATGTGTAGTCTACAAAAATCTTAATTTTGCCGGAAATTACTTATGCATAGTTCACAATCTCTTAAAAGTACTTTTCTGGAATAAAGTCAATGTTAAAATTAATTAAGTGTTTTTAAAGAAAGAATTATTACTGAACTGTACATTGAGTGTATACAAAAAAATAAAGAAAAAGTGATATATAAGTCACAGTGGTCTAGTTGTAAAATACGAAGGTTTAGAGCATGGGGCGATTGGTTCGAAATTTATCGCCTTACCGAGAATTGTCTTTAAATTATTTCATGTATACATCCTTTCTTCAAAAGTTATTTGATAAATAAGTTCAGTGTTACATTTAAAGTACAATAAACAATAAAAAAAATTATTTTCTTCCATTTTGAAAGTAGGTCTACAAGGCTAGTCATTGTAATTTTACGAACATATATTTTGTATTTTATTACAAGGACAACAATTGTAGTTTTACAAGGAATTTCTTTGGCTACTGGGTTTCCAAGGATTTTCTTTGTAAAAGTACAAATTTTTATTACTGTGTAGTATTACTAAAATTTTAACTATGACAAGGCATAGGTTATATTTTTGATAGGCCTAAACTGTATGTCATTAATAGCAAAGTATACTTTAATTAATTAGTAACGCAGAATCATTGCAAGGGAATTATAGGTTAACTTTAAAAAATTATTACCATTATAATATAAGCTGAACATATAACAATTTTATGATATCAAAAATTCACCACAAATATCTTCTATGCCTCGACATAGCTATATTCATAAATATATATTTAAACAGAATTTGCAGCAGCAAATCGATTAATAAACCTTAGCATACATCTCTTCTCCTTAATCAGGCACGAGTATAAAGTTATTAGAGAAGAGCAATGTTTTGAGCATGACTTTGCTGGTGATTAAAATAGCTCCTAGCATGCTCTTTCAGTTAGATAAAGAAAGTCCCTAGCAGGCAGTTAATAAACTTGTTATACTACACAAGCTCAGAAACAGGTAATGGCTAAGCTATTTAGCGTTGTGTTCGTAGGATCAGCTGAAGTAGCTACTGCATGAAATAAAATACTTAAAATAAATACCATTTTTGAAATTTCAATTTAACGCGAGAGTAATTCTGAAACAAAAAGTTTTTAAAAATTCTTTGTAGGGCAAAATGTTGTTAAGAGATATTTATGACCGTTTTTTATATTTTGAAAAAAAAAAAGACTATTTTGTTTAATCTTTTCTGTCCGCTTTATCCCGTATTGACCCCCACTTCTCCCGAACTATAGTTAATTTTTGATAAAAACCAAGTTTTTTTTCTACTAAATTAAAACCATTTTTAGTACGTCGTTCTGCTCAATACCGAATTTCGTCCCGCCTCAAAATATCTTAAATATTTGTTCAAAAAATCCAAATGAAGTGAAAATTACGAGCATGGCTCATTCAGTCAAAGCAAAAGCGATCATTCATATCGACTGTGAATAAAAAACATATTTACCCTTTTTTTACACCTTTGGGGCCTTTATCGGAAAATTCGTTGGATGGTATTTTAGGTATTTAAATAAGCATCGATCTATGGCAAAGAGCACTTCGATATTTTAATTAGGTCGATAGATATAGAGGGATAATCGAAAAACATTTTACGTATCTGAACCCCCTAATTTATCAAATTTCGAAATGTCTTAAAGTGCTGGCATAGTAAATTGTTTCCGAAACACATTTAAATAAAAGTCATGATGATAGTCAATTTTTTTCAAGGATACATACGATTATTAAAAAATACATTTTCCTTTTTCTACTGCTTGGGGAAGGAATATCAAATAATTCTAATAGTTTGTTATGGGTATTAACGTAAGCAACATTTTGAAGTGAAAAACAACTCTGTATCCTGAAGGATTCTATGGATATCGATAATTAATCGGACACACTTAAGTTCTTTTTAGCACCATAAATTTTAAGTTTCTAAAAATTCGTGAAATTGGGTAATATGCATCTTTATGTGGGATCTATTAAAGTAAAAATTACGGTGGTTAGTCTTCAAGTTCGAACTTTGTCGAAGTTTCTTCGGAATTAAGTTTCACCCCTATTCATATCTTAGAGATCGAATTTCGGAAAATATGTTCTTAGTGCTCGCCTAGGTCTTGAGGTGAAATCACACAAAAATGTCGCGATTCTAGGACCAGTATTTGGACTAAATTTTGATATCAGTCAATAATTAAGTCAATGTTCTCTTTAATATATGATGTCAATGACGGAACTTTATTTGTAATCTATAGTTTTAAAATACGGATTGAGTGCAATTAATATTTGGACGTAGACTCTAATATTTTGCTGTCACCTTCACCATTAACACGTTCATTATTTCACTTAGTCGTTAATTCATTTTCATGATGTTTCTGCGTGTAATTTGTTGGTGTCTTCTAGAGTTAGTGTGGTCTGATAGTATCATGTTGTATGATATAGTTACATCTGTTACAGACTTCAAAATTGGCTGGAAATACACTATCTTGGTCCACCAAACCCAAACATGATCTTGACCCTGTGAAAAAACAAGCGACTAAGCTTACCACATCAGAGGTAAGATAACCATAGTCTTCAAGTAACGTGAGTATGTGATATTTATACAAGGTTATATAAGATTTTTTTCATTTATTTTCAGTTTTCAAACATTTATTTATTGATTAGTGATATCAAAATTTTAAGTTATGACAAGGCATAGAACTGCATGTCATAAATAGCAAAGGATTATTTAATTAATTTGTCATGCAAAACCTTTGCAAGTTAATAATAGGTTAACTTTCAAAAATTATTACAATAGTAATATAAGAAGATTATGTGACTCTTTTATAATATACGAAATTCACCACAAATATCTTCTATGCTTGAATATAGAGATATTCGTAAATATATTTAATCATAATTTGAAGCAGCAAATTGATTAATAAATTTTAGCACATATCTCTTCTCCTTAATCAGGTTATTAAGAAGATATATATTTTGTACATGACTTTGTTGGTAATTAATGAAGCTCCTAGCACGCCCGTTCAGTATGATAAAGAAAGACCGACTCAGGCAGTTAATAATACGTACAGGCAGGTAATGGGTCAGCTATTTAGCGATGTGATCGAAGAATCAGCTTGAGTAGCAACTACATGAAATAATCTTAAATTTAAGACCATTTTTGAATTTTCATTTTAACGCGAAAATATTTCTGAAACAAAAAGTTTTTAAAAATGCTTTGTAGGGCAAAATATTGTTAAGGGAGATTAATAGCCGTTTTTAAAAATTTTGAAAAAAAAAAAATCTCTACCTTTTTTTATTCTATTCCGTCCGCTTTATCCCGTATTGACTCCCACTTTTCCTGAACTATAATTTGTTTTTGATAGAAACCAAGTTTTTTTTTCATTTAATGAAAACCATTTTGGTACGCCGTTCTCTTCTATACCCAATTTTGAACCTCCTCATAACATCTTAAATATTTGTTCAAATATCCAAATAAAGTGAAAATCACGAGGTTAGCTCATTCAGTCAAAGCAAAATTGATCATTCACTAAAAATCACATATAACCTCTGTTCTGTACTGAGAGTCCGAACAAAAATAATTAATTCCCTTTGCGGCCACTTACCTAATCATCATCCTGAAATAAAAATTTAGTAAAAATCTAGATGGGTTCGATATATATGGAAGGTTTATCTAAAAAGCACGAAAGTCTTTTCAACTCCTAGGTAACTAAATTGAGAAAAACCCTTGAAATACATTTTAAACGAACTTAACTGGTGTCAATTGATCGTGAAGAACATTACAATAGCCCGCTGTGTTCTAGATATATAGACGAATATTTGAAAACTAATGTCATTAAATTTCACCTCTTTTCACAACGTTAGTTGGAGAAATTTGATAATTTGAGAAATAACTTTCACATATTTGAGTCAACATCAACCTTCAACAAAAATCACGTAGATGTATAAAACAAAATGATATTAAGAGCGCCCGAGTAATGTAAAAACATAACTTTGTGTTTGAATGAAACATGTTACGTTTGGAGACATTACTTGGCAGTACAACCATCTTTTACAAAAAAGATCAGTTCAAGTACATTTCCCATTGTAGCATTTTAATGTCCAAATTTGCATGTTTTTGGTCTTTATGCCGAACAAACCAATGTACTTGATACAATGGAAAAAAAATCACACTGATGCTAAGTTAGGCTACATGTCACAGGTCACTGCTTGACCTGTTTTTAAGTCAGTTACAAAATATTTCCAAATTTTTGGAAAAGTAATTGATAGAAAAAAATGTCAAAATTTCAGATATTTAGAAAATTTTTAAATTCAGATAAATGTTTTAATAGCAAATAAGCCACGTCGAGAAGTATCCCGTGACAATAGATTTAGTGTTAATTTTTTTTTTTAGTTTTGTTTCGCTCGTAGGTTTTAGCGATTTATAAGAACGAAAACAAGCAAATTTGGACTTTGGAGTACCTAAATGGAATAACTTGCTGATATAATTTTATTTATGTAAGAAAATGAAACCTATTGTTTCGCAGAACTTATAAACGTATTTGGTGTCCCAACCTTGAGGTTAGTGTGGTGGCATATGTGGGCTGATGCTCATGCTGTCGAGGAACTTCAGTAGATAGTGAACTGCGTTATACGTATTCACCTATTTCTATCATCATGCAATTTGCATTAATTTCATATGCCTTGCAATTTTTGTGTGTTAGATATGAACATTAGCGCAGACTTTAAAGTAATTTTACCCCAGAACCTCCCGAACAATAGATCGGAACTACAAAGAACTGCATAACAAAACGTTGAATTAATAATTAAAACTAATTTAACAAATAAAATATTAATTTTCTGTACAACACAGCACCTCGATAGAACTTTGACAATTCGAGGAAAAAAACTTTCACATATTTAAGTTAATATCAATCTTCAACAAAAATCACGTCGCTACATAAATTATCACTGTAGTCGATACCTATCGACACTGAATAAATAAACATATTTCACCCTTTTTTTCCTTCTCTGGAGCCTAAATCTGAAGATTCCATCCAATGTTATTTTATGTATATACATTAGAATAAAATAAAAGCAAAGCGCTCTACGGTATTTTGATTGGGTCTATAGATAAGCAGAAATAAAAGAATACAAATTTCACGTATATTTCACCCTCTTATTTCTCAAATTTCGAAAAGTCTTGAGTCCTGCCATAGACATATGTTTATGTAACACATTAAAGTAAAAGTCATTATGTAGGCAATTTTTTTCTAATGTTATATACGATTATGAAAAAAAAAAAAAGTTTACCTTTTCTACTGTTTGGAGGTCGAAATTCAAAAATCCTGAAACTGTTTTTTGGGTATTTACGTAAGTAACGATTTAAAGTGATAAACAACTTTGAATTCCGAAGGATTCAATATATATCGATAATTAATTAGATATACACTTAAGGTCTTTCTACCCCAATTAATGTTAAATTTCTAAAAATCCTGAAACTTGCTATTATGAATTTTATGTGTGACCTATTAAAGTAAACATCACGATAACAAATCTTCAAATTATAGGTATATCGACGTTTCTTCTGAAAAACATTTCACCCCTCAGAGATTGAATTTCGAAAATTATCTTCTTAATGTTTGACTACGTCCAGAGGGGAAATTACACAAAAAATATCACGATTCAAGTCCAATAGTTTGGACTGCAGTTTGATATATGGATGGGTTAGTTGTCAAATGGTGTAAGTCTATAATGCAAATATTTCAGGAGAGAGAATTTAAAGTTTGTATCCGTGTTAAACTCAGGGATTACTTTATTTAATACGTAATGTAATGGAAAAATGTAGTGGACTAGCACGCACAACATTTAGTAAGTATGTAGACCTCACTGCAGGCAATTCTGTAGTGGTGCAAGTTCATTGTCGATTTTTTGTGACATACACAACTTGGCAACTAACCCATCCATATGTGTCAGTAAGTTAGTCGATGTATTCTTCCTTATATGATGTCGATGATGTAACTTTGTGTGTAATCTATAATTTTAAAATAAGGATTGATTGCAAAAGCTTTTTGGACGTGAGCACTTAAATCTTGCTGATACCTTCAGCATTATCACGTTCATAAACTCACTCAGTCGTTAATTCATTTTGATGAAGTTTCTGCGTGTAATTTGTTGGTGTCTTCTAGAGTTAGTGTGGACTGATAGTATCATGTTGTACAATATAGTTTCATGTATTACAGAGTTCAAAATTGGCTGGAGCTACACTATCTTCGTTCACGAAAACAAAAATTAATCTTGATCCTGTGATTACACAAATCACCAAGCGTACAACACCAGAGGTAAGATCACCATTACCTTCAAGTAATGTATGTGAAATTTGTACAAGGGTATGTAAGATAATTTTAATGCATTTTCAGTTATCAAACATTTATTTATAGATGAAGTACACTCTAAAAAGGTTTATAATATTTACAAGTAGTTTCACATACAACCCCTATGTTGTACTGAGAGACTGAATTAAACAAAAAATACATTAATTTTTTGTGCCCATTCACCTAATCATCATCCTGAAATAAGAGAGGGGTTTGACATATACCGATGGTTTATCTAAAACGCATACAAGGCTTTTTCACCTTCTAAGTAAATAAATTGAAAATAAAAAAAAAAGAAAAAGAAAAAGAAAAAATCTTGAAATAAATGTTAAACAAACTTAACAGGTGTCCCTTGAACGAGAAAAACATTACAATAACCCGCTGGGTTCGAGATATATCGACGATTATTTGAAAACACACTTCATAATTTTTCACCCCTTTTCATTCCGTTAGTTGGGGAATTATGAAAATTCGAGAAAAAATTTTCACATATTTCAGTAAACATCAACATTCAACAAAAAACATGTCGCTATATAAAAGATCAATGTAGTCGATAATTTCCACTGTGAATAAAAAAAAACAAACATTTTTTACCTTATTTTACCTCTTTGGGGCCTTATTCAGGAAAATTCGTTTAATCTTGTTTTAGGTTATCACATAAACATAAGTCTAAAGAAAAGAGCACTTCCATATTTCAATTAGGTCATAAAATATAGAGGAATAATCGAAAACACATTTCACTTATCTTCACCATGTAGGTATTAGTCTATGGAGTGGCATCTGCCGTACATTTCAATGGTCATCATGTGAAGCCGATTATTTTCGAACATTTTCGAACTGCGCATGCACAGAACCTTATTTTTCATGATTCGCCATATTTTGAGGGATAAAACAATATCAGAAAGCAATGTAATTATGTATTTTTTTTTTAAATTCGGGCAAAATTTTCTAATTGAATCGTACACAACAGTTTACAATTGCATCATAAATAATAAAAAAAAACTGAATTAACTCTCGCTGTGTGTATGTTCCTTATAAACTTTATGAATTTTAATACAAGTTTCTTACCTATACAAAGATAATCCACCTCAAAGATTGAATCTGTTTGTAAGGCCAAGAGCTGCACAAACTTTCACCGTAATGAGTAGTTAACAAAAAACTAAAACATTTTTCATTCAGCTTGATGCTATGTTTATATGGTTTTGCCACTACTAGCTCAATCCTTGTCTTTAAACGTCGTCTGTTGGCTGGCTTCAATTTTGCTCGAAGGCTTCCACTCCATAGACTAATACTGCCATGATCTTCACCTCCTAATTTTTCAAATTTCGAAAAGTCTTGCAGTGCTGTCATAGTGAATTGTTTTCGTAACACATTTAAGTAAAAATCATGATGGTAGTGAATTTTTTTCAAGGATATATACGGTTATTAAAAAACAACATTTTCATTTTTCTACTGCTTGGGGGTCCAAGATCAAATAGTTCTAGTAGTGTGTTTTTAGGTATTTACGTAAGAAATATTTCCAAGTGAAAACAACTCTGTATCCTGAAGGATTCTATGGATATCGATAATTAATCAGAAACACACTTAAGGTCATTTTGCACTTTAAATTTAAAATTTTTAAAAATCCTGAAACTGGGTAACGTGCATTTTTATGTGGGATTTATTAAAGTAAAAATTACGATAGTAAGCCTTCAAGTTCGTACTCTATCGACGCTTCTATGGAAATACGTTTAACACCTATTCACAACTTAGGGATCGAATTTCGGAAAATATGTTCTTAGTGATCGCCTGCGTCCTGAGGGGAAATCACACAAAAAATGTCACGATTCTAGGTCAAGTAGTTTGCACTAATGTTTGATATGAGTCAGTAAGTCTGTCAACGTTCTCTTTCATATATGATGTCAATGACGCAACTTTATTTGTAATCTATAGTTTTAAAATACGGAATGACGTAACTTTATTTGTAATCTATAGTTTTAAAATATGGATTGAGTGCAATTGATTTTTGAACGAAGACTCCAATATTTTGCTGACAGCTTCACTCATTCAGTCGATGATTTATTCACACGATGTTTCTGCGTGTAATTTGTTGGCGTCTTCAAGAGTTAGTGTGGACTGATAGTATCATGTTGTACAATATGGTTACTAATATTACAGAGTTCAAAATTGGCTGGACACACACTATCTTGGTCCACCAAACCAAAAAAGGATCTTGATCCTGTGATTAAACAAGTGACCAATCTTACCACATCACATGTAAGATCACCATTGTCTTCAAATAACGTATGTGATATTTGTACTAGGGTATATAAGATAATTTTCCTGTATTTAACTTTTGGAACATTTATTTATTGAAGTACTGTTATCAAAATTTTAACTATGACAAGGCATAGGATATATTCTTTATAAACTACATGTCATAAATAGCAATTAATTTGTCATGTTTAATCAATGCAAGAGAAATAGAGATTAATTAAAAAAAATATTACAAGAGTAATATAAGATCAACATATAACACTTTTATGATGTCTATAATTTATCACAAATATCTTCCAAGCCTCTAAATAGCCATATTTATAAATTTATTTTAAAACAGAATTTGCAGCAGCAAATCGATTAATAAAGTTTAGCATATATCTCTTCTCCTTATCAGGCACAACTATGAAGTTATTACAGAAGAGCTGTATTTTGTGCATGGCTTTGCTGGTGATTAATTTATAGCTCCTAGCACGCCCGTTCAGTTTGATAAAGAAAGTCCCTAGCAGGCAGTTAATAAACTTGTTATACTACACATGCGCAGAAACAGGTAATGGGTCAGCTATTTAGCGTTGTGATCGAAGAATCAGCTGTAGTCACTACTGCATGAAATAAAATTTCTAAACATAAATACCACTTTTGAATTTTCAATATATTGTGAGTGTATTTATGGTGCAAAATGTTGTGAAGGGATAATAATGACCGTTTTTCAAACTTAAAAAAAAAAAAAAAAAAAAAAAAAAAAAAAACTCTTCTTTGTTGAAAATCCTTTTCAGTCCGCTTTATTCCGTATTGACTCCCACTTCTACCGAACTATAACTTGTTTTTGGTAGAAACCAAATTTATTTAATTTAATTAAAACCTATCTTGGTACGTCGTTCTGAAAAAATACCCAATTTTGACCCGCCTCCTTCAAAAAGGTAGTTTTCTTTCAACTAAAACCTGTTTGGACGCTTGCAGATCTTCTCACCAAGATTTAATAGTTATTTTTACAGAATTTTTTGTGTGTCTCATTCTGTCCCTCTACTCTGTTATGCCACCCCCATTTATGCTTAAAATTTAATTTGAATTTCTCACAAAAATTTACTTGTGCACTAAATTTTTAGGGTATCTTATTCTCTCCCTGTACCTCCTTTGACTTTTCCCGTCCAATATTTATGCAGAAATTTCATCGCATTTGGAAGACGGTATAGAGCCACATTGCACGTATCGCACTACGATATTTCGTTTGGGTCTATACATAAGCTGGAATATAGGAATAAAAATTTTCAGGTATATTCACCATCTAACTTATTTATTAAATTTCTGAAGACTTGGAATCCAGTCTTATGTAACACATTAAAGTAAAAGTCATGAAGATATTCAATTTTTTTTCAAGAAATTATACGATTATGAAAAATCAAGATTTCCCTTTTATACTGCTTGAGGGTCGAAATTAAAAAATTCTAAAACCGCTTTTTGGGTATTTACGTAAGCAACATTTTATAATGATAACCAATTTTGTGTTCCTGAGGATTCAATACATATCGATAATTAATTGAATACACACTTAAGGTCTTTCTACCCTCTTTAACGTTAAATTCATAAAAATCATGAAACTGGCTAATATGAATATTATATTCATATGTGTCGTATTAAAGTAAAAATCACGATGATAAGCCTACAATTTTTAGTTTTATCGACGTTTCTTCAGAAATACATTACACACCATCACACCCCTTAGAGATTGAATTGTCCAAATAAAAATTATGTCAGTGCTCGCCTACGTCCTGACGTGAAATCAAACGTAAATGTCACGATTCGAGGTCCAGTTGTTTGGACTAAATTATGATATCAATCAGTAATTCAGTCAATGTTCTGTTTCATATATGATGCCGATGATGTAACTTTATTTGTAATCTATATTTTTAAATTAAAGATAACTCGCAACTGCTATTGGGACGTAGACTACAATAGTTTGTTGACATCTTCACCAGTAACACGTTCATTTACTCACCCAGTCGTTAAAACATTTTCATGATGTTTCTGCGTGTAATTTGTTGGTGTCTTCTAGAGTTAGTGTGGACTGATAGTATCATGTTGTATAATATCGTCACGTCTATTACAGACTTCAAAATTGGCTGGACCTACTCTATCTTCGTCAACCAAACCAAAAAAGGATCTTGATCCTGTGGTTCACCAAGTGACCAAGCTTACCACACCAGAGGTAAGATCACCATTTTCATCAGGTAATGTGAGAATGTGAAATTTATCAAGGGTGTATAAGATAATTTTCATGTATTTTCATTTTTCAGACATTTATTTATTGAAGTATTATAAAAAATTTTATCTATGACAAGGTGTATGATATATTCTTGATAAACTGAATGTCATAAATAGCAAAGGATACTTTAATTAATTTGTCATGTTGAATCATAGCAAGAGAATAAGAGGTTAATTTAAATAAAAAAAATATTACAAGTGTAATATAATATCAACATATAACACTTTTATGATGTCCCTAATTCATCACAAATATATTCTATGCCTCGATATTGCCTTGTTTATTAATATATTTTAAAACAGAAGTACAGCAGCAAATATATCAATAAAATTTAGCCTATATATTTTCTCCTTAATCAGGCTCGAGTATAAAGTAATTACAGAAGAGCTATATTTTAAGCATGACTTTGCTGGTAATTAATGAATCTCTTAGCTCGCCCGTTCGGTTTGACAAAGAATGTCCTTAGCAGGCAGTTAATAAACTTGTTATACTACGCATGCACAGAAACCGGTAATGGGTCAGCTATTTAGCGTTGTGATCGATGAATCAGCTGTAGTAGCTACAGGATGAATTAAAATTCTAAAAATAAATGCAATCTTTTAATTTTAATTTTAACGCAGGAGCATTACTGGAACAAAAAAATTTTTAATGATGCTTTATGTGGCAAAATGTTGTGTAGGGATAGTAATGACCGAATTTTAAACTTTTGAAAAAAAAAAAAATTCTCTACTAATTTAAAAATTATTCCTTCCTCTTTATTTCGTATTGACACACAATTCTCTAGAACTATATTTTTTTAGTTGAAACCAATTTTTTAAAAATTTGAATTAACACCTTTTTTGGTATGTAGTTCTGCCATGTACCCAATTTTGGTCCGCCCCCTATAAAAAGCTTGTTATTTTTCAACTAAATCCTGTTTGTGCGCATTAAGATCTACTCATCAATGTTTAATAGTGTTTTTAACGGAAATTTTCGTGTGTCGCATTCTGTCCTTCTACTCTGTTTTACCACCCCCATTTATGCATAAAAAATAATTTGAATTTCTCACAAAAGTTTATTTGTGCACTAAATTTTTAGGGTATCTTATTTTGTCCCTGTACCTCCTTTGCCTTTTCCCGCACTATACTTCCGCAGAGATTTTATCGCAGTCAGATGACGGTATAAAGCCACATTGCCTGCAACACACTACGATATTTCTTTTGGATCTAAATGTAAGCAAGGATATGGGAATACAAATTTTCACGTATTATATTAACCAACTTATTTATTTATCAAATTTCGAAAGCCTTGGAGACCAGCCATATGTAACACATTAAAGTAAAAGTCATGACGATAGTCAATTTTTTTTCAAGAAATTATACGATAATGAAAAATCAAGATATCTCTTTTATAATACTTGAGGGTCGAAATTAAAAAAGTCGAAATATTCTTTTTAGGTATTTACAAAGCAACAATTTAAAATGATAAACAATTTTGTATCCCAGAGTATTCAATATATATATATATATATATATATATATATATATATATATATATATATATTTATATTTATATCGATTATTAATTGGATATACACTTAAGGTCTATCTACCCCCTTTAACGTTAAATTCATAAAAATCATGGAACTGGCTAATATTAATTTTATGTGTCCTATTAAAGTAAAAATCACGAAGATAAGCCTAAAATTTCTAGCTTTATCGACGTATCTTCGGAAATACTTTACACACCTTCACACCTCTTAGATATTAAATTTTCCAAAAAAAATTATATTAGTGCTAGCCTACGTCCTGATGTGAAATCACACAAATATTCACGATTCTAGGTCAAGTAGTTTGGACTAAATTTTGATATCAGTCAGTAATTCAGTCAATGTTCTCTTTCATATATGATGTCGATGATGTAACTTTTTTTGAAATCTGTAGTTTTAAAATACGGATTGATTGCAATTGCTATTGAGACGTTGAATCTAACATTTTGTTGATATCTTCAACAGTACCACGTTCATTAACTCACCCAGTCGTTAATTCATTTTCGTGATGTTTCTGCGTGTAATTTGTTTGTGTCTTCTAAAGTTAATGTGGACTGATAGTATCATGTTGTATAATATCGTTACAACTATTACAGACTTCAAAATTGGCTGGTGCTACTCTATATTCGTCCACCAAACCAAAAAAGGATCTTGATCCTGTAGTTCACCAAGGGACCATGCTTACCACACCAGAGGTAAGATCACCATTGTCTTCAGGTAACGTGAGTATGTGAAATTTATGCAAGGGTATATAAGATAATTTTCATGTATTTTCATTTTTCAGACATTTATTTATTGAAGTATATTATAAAATTTTTATCTATGACAAGGCGTATGATATATTCTTGATAAACTGAATGTCATAAATAGCAAAGTATACTTTTATTATTTTGTCATGTTGAATCATTGCAAGAGGATTAGAGGTTAATTTAAATAAAAAAAATATTACAAGTGTAATACAATATCAACATATAACACTTTTATGATGTCCATAATTCATCACAAATATATTCTATGCCTCGAAATTGCCATGTTTATTAATATATTTTAAAACAGAAGTGCAGCAGAAAATCTTTCAATAAAATTTAGCATATATATTTTCTCCTTAATCAGGCTCGAGTATAAAGTAATTACAGAAGAGCTATATTTTAAGCATGACTTTGCTGGTAATTAATGAATCTCTTAGCTCGCCCGTTCAGTTTGACAAAGAATGTCCCTAGCAGGCAGTTAATAAACTTATTATACTACACATGCGCAGAAACCGGTAATGGGTCAGCTATTTAGCATTGTGATCGATGAATAAGCTGTAGTAGCTACAGCATGAAATAAAATTCTAAAAATAAATGCAATTTTTTAATTTTAATTTTATGCAGGAGCATTTCTGAAACAAAAAAATAATAATGCTTTATGTGGCAAAATGTTGTGGAGAGATAGTAATGACCGAATTTTAAACATTTTGAAAAAAAAAAAATTCTCAACTATTTTAAAATGTTTTCTGTCCTCTTTATTTTGTATTGACACACAATTCTATAGAACTATAATTTTTTTTGTAGAAACCAATTTTTTAAAAATTTGAATTAACACCTTTTTTGGTATGTAGTTCTGCCATATACCCAATTTGGGTTCGCCCCCTTTAAAAAGGTTGTTATTTTTCAACTAAATCCTGTTTGTGCGCATTAAGAACTATTCACCAATTTTTAATAGTTTTTTTTAATCGAAATTTTCGTGTGTCGCATTCTGTCCCTCATCTCTGTATTACC